>CM070512.1:2343624-2516902 GCA_036346375.1 Guadua angustifolia
GTGTTCTTTTGTTTGAAGGCACAGGGATCTAGAGCATGCATTTTTCCTACAGCTACCATCTAAGCTGCCTCGTTACACGTCCCACATTTGTCATCAGTGCCGCAACTGAAGGCTCGTGCCTAGCGATTGCTACCAAAAGGCAGGCCAAGCAAGAGAGAACAAAAGGCGAGAAATGATGGTTCTGAACCCCCCAGATAATGGAAGCTGTCTTGAACTCTGAAGAAATTGACGTCTCATGATTCTGTCCTACCAAGAGCCGTGGCGTTTCGCCTGCTGTTGTTTACTGATAAGATGATCTCAAAGCATTCGTTGCCATGGTAATTTAGCTTCACGTACGTCTCTACTCGCGACTACCCCTTTTCGCATAGCAACGGACTACCCTTTTTCGCATAGCCACGTACTTACGTACTCATAGCGTTGTACCGTGCAGTTCTGAGAAGTTTATCTGTTAGCTCGTGCGAAGCGAAAAAATAAGAGCAGTACTTCAATATTTTTACTCTCCATATAGATTGTACAAATCTTAAGCAAGGGATAAGTAATCACTATTTATCATTTATTTATGTTTTAATGTTTATGTAAAGGTAACATATTCCGTGCACACACGGGTTTCCGTGTACACACCGTGCACATCAACTAATAAAAGTTATGAAAAATTCTAAAAAAATTGTAGATGTACTTCATAGATTACTCTACCTATGCATAAAGTTTCAAGATCAAAAAATTTAAACTTATAAGAATTTTTCTTTTTCGTAGCTATCGATATATAATGAATTTGAACCTACAATTTTATACATAGATAAAGTAATCTATGAAGTAAATCTACAAAAAAAATTAAAATTTTTCACGACTTTTATTAGTTGATGTGACGGTGTACAGACATCTTAAACTCCTCAGATATAAGAATATATTGCCTTATGTTAATATCAAAAGGAAAAACATAAAAACAACGCCGTAATGAATAATGCATGAAAGAGAATGTGGTACACAATGCTGGCTCAAATTTGGAAGCTACGAAATACACCGTTGCCAAGTGACTTTGTACCTTCCGTATGGCTGCTGCTCTGCCGTGTGCCGACTGCAAGCATACCGCGTAGCAAGAAGAGCCCTTTGCTTTTTGACCGTGAGAGCCATCCGAAGAACCGAAGCCCGAGCAGGCAGGGCATGGCATTGCTGCAACTGCCGCTGCCTTTTTTCATCCCCGAGGTTAAGATTGTACTGGTCCTCAAAGACAAAAGGTACTGGTTTTACTCCATTGGTTGGACTCACATGGCAAAGGGGAGAGAAGCTATTTTCGCTTTGTGACCTGTGAGTTCCTCGCAACATGGAGCAGGCAAAGTCAGGAGCAACAGCACCTTGGGCAATGCTGCGGCAACAGTTTTTATTCATCTGCATCGGCGAAAGCTTTGAACGGAGATGATGGGCAGACTGGCAGGTGCAATGCGGTGACTGAAAGTCGGAGCCCCGGTGCTTTTTTTCAACAGAGGAATGTTTCTCATGAGTGGAGTCTGAAAACCTCTCGTTTGCTTGTGACATACTCCTCACAACGCAATAAGCAGGGTGGTACATGGATAAGAAGTAAGAAGGGAACAAGGGGTAGAAACACAAGCCAGATAGATAGGCAATAGGGACATAATAATGGAAGCACTACTCAACATATGGACACGCAGTTTCCTTCGAAAGAACATATGGACACGCAGAACTGCAGATGACACGGATGTTAAGCTGACGCCAGCCGTACGGAACAAAAGAAGCGCTTTCAACGATCGCATTCAGGAGAAATGCCGAAATGGCTGAGGAAAACGAAATTGAATAAAACGCTAGCTTTTGATACCATCGCTTTTACGCCCATTTCTGTAATTCTGTTCTAGGCTTCCCAGAAGGCCCAATCGAACTGACGACGGAATGGCATTGGGTCGTCTGAAAGTGCTTGGTTGCCTAATGATCTGACCAAACTAGGGGGTTTCGGTTTGATTTCTGCGGTTAGTAGGCTCCATGTACGCTTCAAAGTTCTAGCCCAGACAAGAAATAAGGAGAGACTGGTGGGCTTGCACTTCCACTGTGTTGTGTGGCAGCCAGTTTTGATTTTTGAGGTTGGGCGACCAAGTTTCCCAGCCAGAATGCCCATTTTAGAGCACCCAAATAAAAAAACAGCGACGGCGACGGCCTCCGCGCGGCAGCGGGGCAGCTGGCTGCGGGCTTGGTGACTGGCCGTGGGCAGGGTTGGGGACGGATGTGCATAGTGCAGGGACAATGGGAGGCGGTCAGGGCGGTGGTGAACCGTCGGAGACGAGAAAGATGGGGCAGTGGCGATACGGGTGGAGGCAGGACAGAGGAGGAGGTGGCGGGCGGTGCTGGTGCCGTCCTCGGAGCCGGTAGCCACATTGGGTGGCGGAAGCGGCAGGAGAGAAGGTCGAGGGACGGGCCTCACTGGCATTGGGGGTAGGGGTGGAAATCAAATCAAATCCTGTTTTTTCGAACTTTTTTCAAAATTGATAAAGTTTAATTTAATATCATTTTATCTATAATTTGGATGAATTTTTAGAATCAAGCCCACGAGCCGAGCTAGAGCAAAATCTAATTTCATTCAAAATTGACTCATTTCAATATTTAATCAATAAACGAGTATAATTAGAACAATTTTGAACTGAGCCAACAAGCCTCACCACCGAGGTTTTTTTTTTTCCAGCCCTAGTTGGGGGCCGCAGGCATATGATGGCAGCGGGGGTGTTGACGCTAGCTACGCTTACAAATCAATATCCGCAAGCTCGCGGCTCGACTGTAGCTTTAAATGATGCATGGACAAACTAGGAATTAAAGCAACGACACCAACAATGACGATACAGCGACGACGAGACACGCTCGCGCGCAGGCCGCAGGGTAATCTAGCGACTAAGCGGCGGTGCACCGCTCGCGCGAGAAGCCGACTCGGCCGTTGGGCACGTCGAACAGGACGCGGTGGTTCTGCTGCTGCATGCTCGCGATGACGTTGAGTGCTGTGTTCACGCCCTCCGGCGCCGCCGCCATCGCCAGGCAGCTGATGGTGCCGTACGTGCTGTGGATCACCACGTTGTCCTCGGGCAGCGTCACCTCCAGGCCGTCGAACAGCAGCGTCACCGGCGGCCACTTCACCGAGGTGTTGTAGCAAGTGTCGAAGCCGCCGAGGGAAGACACGGGAGTGCGGATGCGGTGGCGGACTTCGTCGCGCAGGGCCTCGTACGCTGGAGCCACGAGCCGGGTGAACATAATGCCGGAGTCGACCACGGTGCCGGCGCCGGTCGCCGGGTCGAATGCCAGAGCGGACTTCGCGATGGGCACCACTTTCTTGCCCACGCGGATGCCAGTCATGTTGACGTAGTACAGCGACGAGCGGTGCGGGTTGGCTAGCAGCGGCGTCGTCTTCATGCGCTGCGGCTGGCCCTTGCGGCCAAGCCTTAGCGTTCCGGAGAAGTTCATGGACTTGAAGCTTGGGAGGCAGTAGGAGAAGGTGGCTTCGTACATGTCCTTGGTTTGGGACAGGAATGACAGGGGCCCACGGCCGAGCCCGAGGAGGCCTTGTGGCGGCGCCGCCGTGCCGGTGGCCCTCTGCAGGCAGCCGAAGGTGTAGGTCTTGACGACGTCATTGGCGACGGCGAGGGAGTCTTGGGACAGCGCGGCTTGGAGCGAGGAGTCCGCGTAGGTGAGGCTGAAGCCGCAGGACTCGCTGTTCGGCGAGCACGACGAGTTCGGCGCCTGCACACACAGCGGCGAGCCGCATGGCACCGGACGGTACGAAGTGGACGCGGCCGGGTTGAAGGGTGTCGACGTGGGGCACCCAGCGCAGCCTGAACAGGGGATCCACGCGGCGTCGTTGCTGGTGTCGACGGCGAGGAGGAGCTGCTGCGGGGGCGTGCCGAGGCGCGCGCGCACCACGTACGTCGGCGTCTGCAGCAGTTGCCGCCCGGACGCGATCGGCGCGTACGCGCGCCCCGCGACAGCGAGCGAGTCGAGGTACAGCAGCCGCAACGCGTCCCGCGCCGTCTGGTCCGCGAGGAACCCCGTCCACGACGCCGCCGCGGCCCCCGTCCCCAGCGGCGAGCACGGCCCGAACGCGTGCGACACCTGCAGCGTAGCCCCATTGTCGGGCGGCGTCGCCGGGCACGTCGGATGCGACGCCGCCACGCAGCCCGAGAGCAGCAGCAGCAGCAGCGCCGACCGAGCGATGCCGCAAAGCATCCTGTCCATTTTTGCAGGTGTTTTCCCGCGTCCACAGGACCAACGGGAGATGCTAGAAGCTACTCGAAGCGCGGCCACAGGGTGAAACCGTGAAACGGCGGTGTGCCACCGTGGGTGACTATATAGCGCGAGCGTGCAGTGGAGCACGTGAGCCGTGAAGCAGAACTACAGCCTGTGTCACTCATGGCGCTCCCGTGAGGTTTCGCCCTGGACATATCCGCCAACAATGGCCAGGCTCTCACGGTCTCTCTCACCCTGTACGTGCGAGCTGCATGCCTGCCTTTCTGCGTCTGAATGGGCGATGCGCGCCGGGGCCCAAGCTGCGGCAGCTCGTCATGTCTCGGTGAGGCGGTGAGCTGAGCTCTATTTTTGCCTGCTGGAAAGGAGGACGTCCGTCGCTCGTCACAGGAGGCTTGTCTTTGCATGGCGGTGCCCATGTGGCATGTACCGGGGCTGTCACAGGCTCACAGCACATCAAGTATATACTAGATAAACTTGGTTTATATGGACCATGGCTCTCGTGAGTAAAGCATATGAGGTAGATGATATTGTTGGTTGGGTGTATATAGATGGATGAGATTATAGACTCGGTTTAGAAACCATTGCTAGTGGGTAGAAAAGGTAATTGCACTTTGGAGTTTGCATACGTACTCGTGATATTTTTTGCCTTACAGAATACATGCCCAAACGTACTCGTGATATTTTTTGCCTTTCAGAATAGATGCCCAAACGATGACGGGGATGTGCGGTAATAGCCTAAGTTAGGGTCTGTTTGGGGAGATGTGTTTCAACTTTGCTTCAGTTTTAAGCCAAAAGTTCCTCCAAACAAAGATAGTTAAAAAATTTGGAAGCTAAGTCACAAAGAAAAGCACCCTAAAAACTCGGTTATCGAGGAGGAGCTTTTTTTCAAATTGGCTTGACCACCTCCTATATCGGCCGTTCTACCTTCTCGACCTCCGCCACCCCTGGCTCGCCGCCTCCACGCCACCTCTATTCGACACCATCAGCTTCGCTATGTTGTTACCTCCCGCTCGGTTGGCCCCAAAAGCTAGTAATGAAACAATGGTACCATGGTTAAACAAAGATAATAAGAAAAGCCCTACCGCATACCACAAATTGCATGTTTCAAAGAAACTAAAGCAAGCCAAATTTTACAGCAGCCTCTCCCAAACAGAGCCTTAGAGACAGATTGGGCAATGGGTCGGACCATTCAGGTTGGCACAAGGTATGATCGACATACTGCTTTGCAAATAAGGGACCTTGCTAGGCCTACAAATCGGACACGGTGGGTGGCCCCGATAGCACGTTAGTTTGAGCTATGTTTGGGCGGACACGACTGGCGTAATGCTCACGTGCTATGGCACTAAGCATGCACGACAGGCGGCACATTGGCCCACGGCAATGTGCGTGGCCGGGCACATGATGAGGGGAAGGTGGAGGGCAAGGAGGCGACTCGACTGCACCATCGGAGGGTGCCTTGCACGCCGACTTGCACTGTGGGTGTCGCACGCCTGCTTGTCGCCGTGGCAACTAGCGCCATGTGGCCGCACGCCGCCCTTGCCATGGCCACCCACCCCCACGTCACAGCAGTCTGCACCTGTGCCATGGCCGCCCACCCATTGGCCACCTGCTGACATGGTCGTCGCCACGCGCCCAAGATAGGGGGGAGAGGAGGAGGCGGGCGCGATATTTGTTGTCGTGCCCAAGCCACGTCCTTGTCGTGCCTGTAAGGACGAGGATGCCGACTAGAGGGGGTGAATAGACAGCTTTTTAAAAAATTGTTTCTACTAATTTCTACAAATCAACTCACCCCTAATTACCCTTATGCCAACACCTTATCAATAATTAATGTGTAAGCGATAAACTAAGGTTTTGATAATTAAAACCTAAATCAATTAGGCTCACTGAGTGCACCAACTAATTATGTCTCCAACAATAAATTGTAATCCTAAGGACAAGCCATCAATCAATTTAATTCTATGAATGTAAATTGTTTGAATATAAATAATTAATGAAAGAAAAAAAGCACAAGAGACACGAATACTTTTTATCGTGGTGTTCGGAGACTTATCAGTCTCCCCTAATCCACGTTGATGTTAGCCCAAACGAATTGGATCGGTTTCACGAATTGAGCACCCACCTCGAATCCACTAGTGGTTGCTCTTTCCTCCTCCGAGTAGGCGAGTATCGACCTTCACAACTTGCTGGGGTTTCTCACAATCTTCGTTGAGAAGCTCACTGAGCACGATGCCTCCACGCCGTCTAGGTGTCGGCAAACACCAAGAGTAATAAGTCAAGCCTTCTCGTTTGAACTTCACCTAGTGCAATACATACACTCCGGTGATCACCAAATGTAACACATGCACAATAGCTCTCTCAAGTACAATATATGCACAAAAGGCTCTCAATCCACTCCTAATTGCAACACATGCAATTATGGCTCACTCTTAGCTTAAAAATCAAATGTGAGTGTACAACACATGCAACACCTCACCCAAATACTCAACAATGCCAACAACGCCCAAATGCCAGCCCCAAGACTCCTTATATAGCCTCCATAAGAAAAACTAACCGTTGGAGGACAAATTGGGCATAAATGCCCTAGGAGCCCGGTCATATCGCCCTAGGACCGGTATGACCGCTCCTCAGAGCCAACGGCTAGAAAAACTAGCCGTTACACAAAAAATCAGGTCATATTGTGCCCTGGCCGGTATACCGGAGGTGGTTCGATCATACCGCCCCACCTTAGCGCGAAAAGCATCTTCTCTGGAAAATGCACATCGGGGAGGCGCTGGTCACACCACCGGCTGGTATAACCGGAGGGTGTCTGGTCATAACGCTCCCACTAACCAAAGTCTAATTTCGTGCGATGTTTTCTCCAAAACACAAAGATTACATTATTTGAGTTATGTGAGGTTCACTATATAAACACAACACTATGCAAAACACATTTGCACATGTTAATCATATACTCCAAATAATCACATTAAATACTAATTAATTTGCAAAATACATTCACCAATAAACCACGAACCTATGCGATCAACCATCTAGCCATGTAAGGATCAACACATGATCCCGACACTTTACAAAACACATTTGTAAATGCCAACACATGCTCTAGGATCAAAACACATAGGTTCTAAGCTCATTTGCAAAACACGTTTGAAAATAACAAATCCAACCGCTTAAAAGCAAATCTTGAGCCATGAGATGATCAACACATGATCCTAACATATTGCAAAACACATTTGCAAATACTTATCTCATGCTCCAAGATAAGAAGCATAAACAACAGTAATTTGCAAAAAAATATTCTGCAAACTCAAAACACAAACCAAGCATAGCCTTGTGATGATCAACACATGATCAAATCACAAGCTAAAACACCGATGTATGAGCTCTCTATTTGCAACACAAGCAAATCTCTAGCACAATGCAAACAATCAACTATTCAAATCAAGTTGCATGAGCTCTCTCCTTTTACAACACATGCAAAACTATAGCTCCATGTAAAAACCACACAAACCAAATTATATGAGCTTTCTCCCCTTTTCAACACATGCAAATCCATAGCTCCATGTAAAATCAAATCGATTAAGATTCAAATAAGAAACAAGCATGAGCACCCTTATTTGCAACACATGCAAATACTTACTCATACAAAAACCACATAAGAGAGTGAGATAAAGTGAACCGGATTGAGCTTATCAACACATGATGAAGCTCAACTTATAAGACTCAACTCCTCTTAATAGTACGGCAACCTATACTAGCAACCCAGTCTCCCAACTAAACACCGAGATCGGTAAAAGACTAAGAATACATCCTTAACCTTAGCTAGTTATACCTTTGCCTCTAGCGATCTACTCGGAGATTTTATGATTTCCAATCATCTTCTCTTCAGGATCGAATTTTCTTCTTTTTGTTCATCAACACATGATGAAGCTTGTCTAGCTCTTCTCTTCACTACGGGATCTTCTCTTGAAGCTCATCAACATATGATGACTTCTCGCTCTCGATTCTTTAATATCTTAGATTCAACCTACTTCACAACTCATGAAAAAGGTTAGTCCAACAAACACGATTGTCTCAATCATCATTTGCACTCAATTAACACATAATGGATGCCTCTAAGATCGATCAATTAAAATGATTTAAAGGTGTCTTGAGTACTTTGATGCAACTGATGCTTCATTATACTTAAGAATTTTTCGTTTGTCTTTAATCAACAAAATGACACTATCAACACATGATGAAATGTTTTTTGATTGATTGAAAGACAACCAAACTCAATTTAAATTTTATTTAAATTGACATGAGTATATATAACTACACAAGTTTCATATGCTCAATATGATGGTAAGTAATGATCCAAATATTATATGGAGTGATGGAAAGCGATCAATACATGTAAGACCATCAACTATAGAATAAAATCCATTAATTATGTGCATATAAATAATTGAACTTGGAATTAATATGCACATAATCAATCTTATAAAGCATTTGAGTTTATCCCATATTAATATGAGTATACTGTAACTACACAAGTTATATATGCTCAAAAGATTGTTTCAAAGTCTTGATCCTTTATATCATTTGGCAAGTGGACATGGATCAATACAATTGAAACATTAAGTTAAATTATGAACTCTCCCTAGATGTGTGCATTTATGTATATATGGATTTGGAAACATAATCCACATATTTGGACTTAAAGCAATAGAAGAGTTCATCCTTTAAGTTAAATCCTAAGTATGCAATAAGACAACAGAAATGAATACGTGTGCATACCTTGGGTTTTTCATTTTCCATCCAAATTTGAGACTAATAAGAATGAAACTCAATAAACATATTAGTTTCATAATTATTAGATTTGTCATTAAACAATAATTAAATATTAATATTAAACTAATTACCAATACTAATGGAACTTGAACCTACAACGCCGCATTGTCCTCACCTACGTTGCGCCCTTGCCATGCTATGCCTGCGCTAGAGGGGGAAGGAAGAGGAGGAGGTGGGATTCGGATAGGAGGGAGAGAAAGGCAGGGGATCTGACATGGAGGGGGAGGTCAGAGGTGGAGGGAGGTGGGGGATCCGACGCGGAGGGAGAGGCCAGATGCAAAGAGAGGTGGGGGAGGAAGAGGAAGAATCGAAGAAAGAAGAAGATAGGGGCAAGCTTACTCGACCAGGGATAGAAAAGGGAAAAAAGAAAATAAAGAAAGAAGAGAAAAAAGAGAAGATGAAAAGGAAGAAAAAATAAAAGGAAAAGAAAAGAAAAAGGAGAAAACAAATGAAAAGGAGAAAAGTGAAAGAGAGAAAGAAAAGAAAAGGAGGGGACAGAGCTAGATTTCCGTCGTCGAGGAGGTGGATGAGAGAGAGGTGGCCGAATGGGGGAAAAAGATTGAATGAGCACCTAATCCTGATCATTAAAACTTTGATTCGTCCTTTTACATCTTTGATTATATTCATATGTTTGTTGCAAGCAATATTATGATAGCGGCATGGCTCTTTGCCACATTGATCCACACTCTCAGAAAATATCATCACAGATTTAAATGTATTTTGTGCATTTATGTAGTTGAGTGGCTCATAGTGGATTTATGCGTTCTCAGCGCTCATGGTTGAGAGAGATGGGTGAGATAGAGAGCTGAGAGAGTTTGAGAGAGATGGACGCAAAAGAGATAGATTGAGAGAGAGCGACAGGCGAGAGAGAGATTGATAGAGCGGACAACGGGCAAGAGAGAGAGAGAGTGAGAGAGACGGACGAGAGAGATTAAGAGAGACGGGTGAGAGGGAGGGAGTTGAAAGAGAAAGCAATGAGTGAGAGAGAGAGCTGAGAAAGATTGTGAGAGACATACGAGAGAGAGCAGTTTCTTGTAAGGTACAAATCTTTATACTAAGAAGCATCTCATACATGGATCAACAAAAAGAAAGTTATGCCCCTCTAACCTCTCTCCTAACCACCTAAATACTCTCTCCTCCTTTGGCATAAAGCACACAGAGAGAACTACTCCGCTACATTGGGTGGAGGAGAAGCGTCGCCGGTATAGCTCCCTCGCCTTCGCCATCCTCTTGTTGCAATAGTGCAAATGGGCCAGGACTGGACCGACATGACATGAAGTAGACACAAAGCGCAAATGGGCCATGGCTAGGCTCGCAAGAAAGGCAAGTGAGTGGTATGGCATGACACATGGCACGATAGACCATCGCGACATGGCATAGTTTAGACACGAAGTATGACAGACACGTGTTGAGTCGCCTCAAGACGGCATGATGGCACGACACCCACCTCTACTCCAACCAAATACCGTGGGTCCATCTCTTATCACCTAGTATGCTATGAGTCTGCGACAATATTGCCGATGATGTCTTGCCCAAAAGATAAGACGGTGTAGGGCGCATCATATGAAAGCAAATGTTGAGTTATGTGTGACTTGTGAGAACAGTTCACTAGGTCATCGGCCTCACCGCCTTCTCCGGCTTGGGGTTCGAGCAATGTCTCGCTCTCGGTTGTTCCAAAGACGCCTAAATATTCTGTTGGTACGGTCGTGGTCGCTTAGTGCACGTAGTCGCGCATCTTGATACATCTATGATCCTTTGGATTTGGAGGGTGGGTGCACCACTGCATGCGCATGGCATGTCATCCAAAGTAGAGCAACAAACAGAACTGCCGCTAGTGAAGAGCTAGCAAAGGCATGACTGCCCATACGATCATAGTTATGATGGATCGAGATTTTGGTGTTGGATGTCATAGCCATGTTCGAGCTAGGTATGCAAGGATATCTAGGAGTCGATAATCTCGTTATGTTTCTCCGGTGGTTGAAAATTTTGTTATCCCTGTCCGGTGTTCCATGTGTTTTTCATCACAAAGTCACATCGTGAACCAAAGAAAATCCTACGCAAGGACAACTTACAAGATGAAGAATCTCACTGCCACATTGAACCAGGTGAGGCAACTCACCGGTCACTATAACTATTGGGATTAATCAGATTTTTGGTCTTGTTTTTTAGATATATGTTATGGTCCTGCCTTGCTAATACAAAAAATGCTGGTAATTGAAGAGTAATTGGAGGGAATTAGATAGAGTTTAGACCGAGAGAAGTAGGGAATCTAGGATATGCATCAAGAATAGAGGAGATACAAAGAGAGGATTCGAGGGAGGAGGAAGGAAGGGAAATGCCTAGTTCATTTCTATCTATACCCCTTTATAATTCACCAGTTATTTTTTTTTACATCCACACAGTCTTCTGCCTCCACAAAGAGTACTTTTTCTTTATCCACCCTAATATGTGCACCCAAAAAACTCCTTTCCTCAAAATGAAGCGCTAAGATGTTTTATCACACCACTTTATCAAATCTAATGGTCCACATCATTAGGTTCATCTATCCTCTAATCTAATCAAATCACGCGCCGCACAAATTACCCCCGTCCCTCCCTCTTGCAAGACAACTCACGCTGAAAACCCTATTGTTCCCTCCCACCTCAAGACGCACGAGAAACCCAAACCCCGCCCTCGCCCCATCATGGCGCCAAAGCCCGCAGACCCGTCCCTGCGCTTCGGCCAAAGCCTCGTCGCCCGCCGCCTGGCACAAGACAATTAGTGAGACCGCAGGTCGTGGCTTTCCCACTTCCACCGTCGCTCCGCCTGCGCTTATAGGAAAACCACCGCCGTCTCCGCCTTATTCTCTCCCCTCCTCTCACCGGGCGACGGACTCGATGGCGGCGGCAAGATCTCGGACTCCTCTCCTCTGGGTCCTCTCGCCGGCGGTGTCCGGATGGCGCCTGTGTCTGGCGAGGTTAGTCGGTCACCGCGTTCTTTGCCTTCAAGCCGTTCGACGTAATGCCGCCATTGCGGCGGCCGGAACGACTCCGTGGGTGGGGTTGGTTCAGTCTCGCCTTGTGCGCGCTCTTCTCCACGCTGGGTCCGGCATGGCGAGGACGAGATCGAGCGATCCGCCACGAGTTCGAGGACGCCAAGCGCAACTACCTCAAGATCCCTGCCGCCATCAAGGACATGCCCAAGATGAACCCGCATGGTTTGGATGTTCACTCTACCTAACAACATCCGGTTCTCGCTTTAACAATGTCCGAAAATGGTTCTTCAATTCGTGGTGTTAGGTCGCGGGTTTTAGGCATTTATGTGAACAAGAACGTCAAGCTCGACGACCGCAAGTCTATGGCTTCGACTATGACTACATCGCTGTCGACTACTCCGAAAGCACTGCGAGGCTTGATCTACGATCTCGCCAAGAAGCACTTGGTCAATGAGGTTTGGTTGTTCACGCCTCGGTGCTCTTTTAATTATTTTGCATGAATGTTGAATCGTGAGTTTGTGGGTTGTGAGTGGAGGTGATGCTTTGTGCGGTTCAAGTATCCTGGATAGTTGCTTGCAAGATGAGTACGATCGCAGCTTTTCCCATCAAGGGCCTTTACTATGACAAACTAAAAGGGTGCCTTTCAAGCTTGATTTCTTTGGGTCTATTGAACCGGATGGTTGCTTCTTTGGGAGGCGGAAGGTGAGACATTCACTAATTTATCTTTGGGTATTCATATCTAAATATGTAGGTCTTCACTATAATGTGATCATTCTGTTTGTATTTGGTTGCTGTTAAATTTAAGCTTGAGCCATTGGGTAATTCATGCGTTTGCTAGGATAGCTTGCAAATTTCTTCCGAGCTACACTTTTTAGTGAACTGAATTTAATTTATCATCTTTTATTTATCTTTGCTCTTTTTGTCACTAACCAAATAATTTCATTATGTAAAATGTGCTTCTCAATGAATTATGAGTTCTTATCTGGATGTTTGTTTATCAATTGAGTTTGGTCGAGATAAAAGAACTCTATGGTACACGACATATTGGTAGAGATCAAGCTCACAATCTGTAGGGTCGAGGATGCGCCTAGAGGGGGGGTGAATAGGTGATTATAAAAATTCGATCCCTCACTAACAATTCGCTCTACTCCACCCCTATGTCAAAACCTAATCAATTTATATATGCGGAAGCGATAAAAAGGTTTTGACAATTTAAAGCCTAAATCAACTAGGCTCACTAGTGCACTAGCTAAATTATGTCTCTATGTATGAATTGCTAAATTGATCAAATCAATAATACTAAGCAATTCTAATTCAAGCAATCAATACTATGAAAAAGATAAATACTTGAATGTAAAGAGACAAGGGACAACCGATATTTTTCCGTGGTGTTCGGAGACTTGCTTGGTCTCCCTAGTCCACGTTGAGGCAAGCCCACACTTGGACCGGCCCCGCCGAGCACCGCCTCTTTCCACTAGTCGTGGTTTTCACGCTATGCGCGTAGGCTCAACCCGAACCTTCACAAACTTGCGGGGCTTCTCACACCTTGAGAGCTCGCGCAAGACGACGCCCACGCCTGTCTAGGAGTCGGCAACCTCCAAGAGCAACAAGCCGCTCCTCCGCTTGAACTTCACCGAAAGCACAACGAATCTGTTGCACGGTGATCACCAAGTGCAACACATGCACAAGGACCTCACCAAGTGCAACACATGCACAAGAGACTTCAAACCACTCCTAATTGCAACACATGCAATTAGTTCACTCTTTAGCAATAATCAAATGTGAGTGTGCAACACATGCAACACCTCACCCAAAACCTCAAACACAAAGAACAACAACTGCCCTTAAGCCCCCAAGGGGTATTTATAGCCTCCCACAAGAAAACTAGCCGTTTGGGGGCAAAACAGGGCAAAACCCGAAAAACGCGGTCCAACCGGGCCTCGGCCGGTCCGACCGCCCCTCACAGAGCAACGGTCGGAAAACGACCGCCAGACGGCCGGCTGGATCGCCCTACGGCCGGTCGCACCGCAGGGCCGATCGCACCGCCCCTCGGCCGGTCGCACCGCCCTCAGAACCGAAAATCAGAGCTTCTGGAGAAAACACACCGGAGGGGGGCCGGTCCGACCGCCCGGGCGGTCCGACCGCCCAGGGGCCGGTCACACCGTCCCTAGGGCCGGTCACACCGCCCAGGGGTCGGTCACACCACTCGTCCAGCCACAAAAACACTCATAACTTTTTACTCCGAACTCCGATTTGGGTGATTTTTGATTCTATGCGAAGCTTATCACGAGGGCTACAATCTCCACCCATTTTCATGATTTAAGCACCCATAGATATTTTTAAATATCACCAAAACCAAACTCTAATACAGTCATTCAAGTGTAAAATCTGATTTTCCGAAATCTCTTTTCCGAAAAACCAAAAACCATTCCTTGAGCCATAAGATGATCAACACATGATCATACACATGTGCAAAACACATTTGCACCAATTTAGCTCATGCTCAAAGAATTTAAACCAAATTGCAAAAACACATTTTGCAACCAACTCCAAATCTATTTGCAAAACGATAAGCAAATCAAACTCGAGTTTATGAGATTAATCCCCTAGCCATGTGAAGGTCAACACAAGACCCGGTCAACTTGCCAACACCCGTTGCAAGCCCCACTCACATGCTCTCGGAATTTCGGACTCATAAACCTCAGTTTATTCGCACAACGAACTTGCAAATAACACAATAAACATATTTCATGCTTGAGCACTACTCTTTGCAACACATGCAAAAGTCTAACTCCAAGCAACACCAAATTAAGATGCATGAACTCTCTAATTGCAACACATGCAATTCTCTAGTTCCATGCAACACCAAAACCAAACTTCAACTAAACCAAATCAACCGTATGAGCTCTTTACTCGCAACACATGCAAGCCTCTAGCTCCATACAAACACACAAACACCAAATCGTGCTTGAGCTCTCTCCTTTTGCAACACATGCAAAACTTAGCTCCAAGCAACCACACGGTTTTTGAAAGATTATTTTGCGAAACCAAAACATGAAGTTTCAACATTTGCAATACATGCAAAAGTGAACTTCACGCAAAAGCCAACGCATTAGCTTATCCTATTTGCAACACATGCAAATCAAAGCATAATGCGAAAACCAAATGCATATACTCTTTCATCTTTGCAACACATGCAAATCAGAGCATAAACCAAACACAACCAAGCATAAGTTTAACCCATTCGCAACACATGCCAAATGGTTAACCTCATGCAAAAACCAAATCAAATAAGATTTGAGCTTGAGTGAACGCGGATTGAGATCACCAACACATGATGAAGCTCAAGCTGAGGAACGACCCTCTTAATAGCACGGCGATAAAACCTTAGACTCAAAGACTATAAAGTCCTTAGCCTATCTAATTATACCTTTGGCACGCAAGCAATCCCTTTGGGGTCTTTATTATCATCACTTTGATACTCCCCCGGGATATCCACTCGACTCCTCTTCGGGATCCACTCTTGACGCCCATCAACTCATGATGCCGTCCTTGTCCCATTCTCATCATCTCATCCATCTTTGGACCTAACTCAATCACAACTCATAAAATAGTTAGTCCAAGATGCATGGTTGTCTCAATTATCTCTTGCACTCCATTAACACATAATGGATGCCTCTAGATCAATTGAGTACAACCCTAAATCAATAGAAATGATTTAAGTGTGTCTTAAGTACAATAATGCAACCCATGCTTTGTTATACTTAAGAACTATTCATTTGTCCTTAATTAATCAAGGAACACCATCAACACATGATGAAATATTCTTTAATGATTAACAAGACAAATGAACTCAATTTAAATTTTCATTTAAATTGATGTGAGTATATATTAACTACACAAGTTTTCATATACTCATGTTGATGAAAAATAATGATCCATTATGTGTAAGCTATATGGAAATGATCATTACTCTAAGTCATCAACTATAGAATAAACCCCACATGTATATGTGCATAAATATGATTGACTTGGATATAATATGCACATATTCAATTTGATCATATTGGAGTATATCCTATATTACCATGAGTATTGTCTTGATCCTTATATGTGTCAATAAAGAATCGATCAATACAAAGAGACTTTCAAGTTAAACTACAAACTCCCCCTAAGTGTGTGATATAATGGGGACATTCATACTTTAACTTGACTCCAAAGTATGCAACTAATACTAGAATGAATACGCATACATACCTTGGGTTTTCCATTTTTCAATGTGATGAGACTAATCAAGGATATGCTAAATAAACAAGTTGGTCTCAATATAAGATTTGTCACTAATAACAAAATCACATTAAATGTATAATCTCAATATTAGATTTGTCATTAACACCAAAACTATAACTAATGAAGGTTGAACTTACATCAGCTTGTTGGGCTGATGGATGTCTTCTGTTTTAGTGAGGTACTTTTAAATTGATGTAAACCTTTGCTCATATTTATTTTCCCCTTCTTTTCATGTTGTAGCAATTTATTTTTGAAGTATTAAAGCATTATCAGTTGACTTACATATATGTGGACTAATGTTGTGTTTAGTGACTCCAGCTCCACAGATCCGTGGATCGGTGAAGTTGAGTATTCCTAACTCCACCGGATCTGTGAAACTAGAGTTTGTAGGTATATTAAGAGTGTTTAGGTGGGTCATCTTATTTACATTTTAGACTAAAATATAAACTTAATTTACTTTATTTTAGCTTACAAGTTTGATTTAAGGTAAAGTTGGGATCTCAAGCTCTACCAAACAGACCTAAGTAGTGGCACATAATATCTCCCATTTTGTTAAACTTTCTTTATAGGTTATGTATATTTTATCTGTTGAGTATTCATACATTAATCTTTATGTGTATTTCATCATTCTTCTTGAGCAGCTAATTGTGCATGTTGTTCAAGTTCTCACCTCCCTTATTGAAATATATTTGCACCTATACACCCTATGTTGTAGTGCATAAAAACATTGATAGTTATCCTGCACTTAATTATTGTATCACATAATCTGTTCTGTTATGAACTTAATTTAGCAGTAAGAACTTTAATTTTACTGAATCTTATTATCAATTCTTGTTGTGCATGATAATGTGGTAAGGGTTTGAAGCCCTATTTGCTAGATTATTTGTTTCTCCTGTTTGTGATTGTAGTTGAAGGTTATAACTTTCAATTATACCCTAAATCTGAGAGCAATCAAATCTGTTTAACTCCATATTGCCATGCTAGACATGATTCTTTATGGGAATGACATTATATTACTTTTATGTTTGTCTCTTGCCATATATGTCATTTCGATCGATTAAGAATTGTGTTCATCACTCATATTGTTTTATGGAATAATCAATAAAAACTTGCTCTGTCTATAGCGTTGTCTGCTTTTTGGGAATTTTGATATGTTGACCGTTGTCAAGCTAACTGAGGATCCATGATTTTTGAAAGAAACCCGGCTGGTATATGACTTTAGTCCAATATAAATGTAAACCTCATCTCTAGCTTATCCTGCCAAGCTACCAATGATTAATCTTGCCACTGCATCAGTATCACCATCCATTTTTTGCATTTTGCATTAAGGTAACCTTTGTATGCCAACTTTGTATGTCTCTTGCCTATTAGCTTGGATGCAGAAGCTCAGGCTCACATTGAGAAGCATAGGTATGTATTATTTTTTGCAAAGTGTTTTTTCCTATCTCGGTATCTGGCTTAGTGCCGTCATTATTCTTAATTCAAAATTTCTAAATTGCATTGGAGTCTGTATATGGTATTGATGTTTGTTTAATTGCTGCTAATTAAGTGTGTGCATGCTTTTTGCATGCATGCAGTGCTAATTAATTGTGCATGCATGCATGCTGTGCTAACGAAGAGCCAAGAACGACTTGCATGCATGCAGTGCTAATTAGCGCACGGCCAACGAACCATCTCTTCGCGCGCATGGTCATGCGGAGTAATTAGCGCACGGAGTACGAACCATTTCGCGATGCAATGAAGCCGAGTAATCGCCCATGCCTCCATTGCCTCGCTTTGCTCATGACCTCACGCACAACCCTGCTCACCTATTTCTCACCCTCACCACCGAGAGCATGCTAAGCTCTAGGGCGAGACCGGCGAGCCTATTTTCACAAATTCCGGCATTAGGTGAGCACTTGGTCAATTCTTTTCGCAATGAAACTCCACTTGGCATCAGTTCATGAGCAGCCTACTGACAAATAAACTGGAGCTGCAAATGCAAGAGCGCGTGTTTCTCTAATCTTTTTTCTCTTCATTTCCGCAAAGAGCTTCTGCTTAAAGGTTACTTGGTATGCTTCTTGCAGTCAAACAAACTTGAGGATCACATTGAGTTTCTCTTTTATAAGTCTTTTTTTCCCTTCATTTCTGCAAAAAGCTGCTGCTTAAAGGTTACTTGGTATGCTTCTTGCAGTCAAACAAACTTGTGAATGCATGGAGTGCTGCTTCTCCTTGGACATGAGAAGATGCAACTAGAGCCATCCTGATGTACATGAGCATGATTGGTTTGAATTGTAGACTTGTAGTGCATTTTTAAACGATATATGTGTCAAGTTTTGATCTCATTGGTCAAGTGAATCACCTAACCATCTTTTTGCTTGTTCTTGTTACATGATGTGTGCACATATACATTTGCGCATTATGTTTTAAAAGAATTTGATGTTGCTTGCAGTAGGAAAACTCAGGAGTCTGTCGATATATTAGAAAAAGCCCCCTACAGAGAAAAAAAAGGAACCTTGGACTTTGGTTTTCTTGGTGGTATCTCAAGATTCTTCAGGTACTCAATGGCACTAGAGTCCCTGCGTAACTTAATAGTACTTTAACATGGTTTGGTGTGTCCGAGAACTTTTTTATTTATATTTTTATGTGTGTGGAGAAGAGAGAAATAATTTTCTCCGTTTCCAAAATTTCTACACGTTATGAGTTGGTTCTGCTCATATACATCTGGCACTTATTGATAATTTGTAAAGATGAAGATCTAGCAGAAGATAGAAGAAAAGAGCAAAAGGATCTCGGTGCCGTTCATTGTAGCTTTTGGATCATAGTGTCATTTGAGTCCAAAGGCTGGTTAATGCATTATACATGGTACTAGCGAAGCATATTAGCCTGTATTGGTGGTTAGATAAGACATGGTTTTCTTTAGAACATGACAAGGCTTTGCTCCGAAAGCTACAATCAATGAATCAATGGCTAGGAGGCTAGAGAATTTCAGTTTTTTTGTTGAATTGACAGATTTGCAGCTTATCTGTTAGCCAAGAATTAATTTATGCAGAATGGTTCTTTACCATAAACAAGGGCAAAACATGGTTCTTTACCATAAACAAGAGCAAAACATGGTTCTTTGCCAATAACGTGAAGCTAACCATAGAAGTAGCCAACCCTATGTGGAATGACGATATTTATGTATAGCGTCGCATATTACCGACTTGTGTTCCAAAAACAGAAGACTGAAAACTTGCTTATAAATTACACATAACAAGTTTGTTTGTCTATATGCATGTAACTATGTGTCCTTTTGTAGGGACATCACTGGATATTTGGTAATCAACTTCATGCGCTCTTGAGATGGTATAAAATTACCATCAATTTGCACTGTGAGTACTATTATTCATTTATTTATTATACTTTGTCTTACCGTAGCATAATTAATATTTTCTGATGATTGTCCATAATAACGCATGTATAGGATGGGAAGCTGTTGAGGGCGAAGTTTATCGTGGACCTACTGAACTACAATGAGAATGAATCGAAAGACAACATTCCTGAAGTTATACAGGAAATCCTTAATCGTATCAGAGATTAGATTATTTTTAATAATAAACAATTGCGATGTTATTCTATGCATTTGTTTATGTAAACAACGATATAATAACTCTCTGTATCTTTCTTTTATGCTTCTATCATAATCACATTTTACTACACTTGATTACCAAAACATATAACGCATTTTGCTTATTTGAATTGTATTACTAAATATATCGCCGTAGCGTTAGCACGGGCATGATACTAGTTCCTTCTAGTTGATGTGCTTATGATCCTCTTAATGCCATCTCGGTTGACCACTTGGGCCACAACCCAGCCCAATGAAACTTCAACCCAGTCCAATGCTAAAGAATTTTTTTTATTTAATATTTATTTTAAATCTTTTTTTCAAAACTAATCGGTAGGCAAAAAATTGCAAAAGTAGGCGCTGGCGCTTGATCTGAGGCGATCGCCGTGTTGAGGCGATAGGTGCCTACTGCTAACTGGCTTCATTGGCGAAATTCAAATTTTAACTTGTGAGCAAAAAAATTTGAAAATAGGGTGGCGCTTGATCTGCAAGGCGTCGATCTTTATGTATTTTCTTGTAGCAATTTTTTTGCAATTTTGTTGTATTAATAGGAAAAAATTACGAAAAAAAACTTCTTATGATGTAATGGTGGAAAAATTATTTTACTTTGTTAGTGATCGCATCCCACTTAGAGATTTTACGTAGCCTCGTGGGGTTTGGGATAATGCCCAAAAATCTGAGAAAAAATAGCGGACTGACTCTCATAGCGAGGACACCACTTATGTCTGGGCGAGATGGCGGATGCGAAATTGAAACGCGAAGTGCAATCGGAAAAGGCACTCGTGCAGATGCCAGCTGTGACCAAAAATACTTAAAACCGCTTCGAATCACGCGCGGAAGCCGATTCCGTGGACCGCGAAAGTGCTATTTCCGTGCCGCCCACTTCGAGTGCCGGATCTGATCGCCAAAGCCTCGCCTGCATAAAGGATGCATAGGTCGCCTTGATTTTTTTCAGATTTTTGGGTCAGATCCGGCTCGCTTACGGGCTACGAAAACCCCTATGGGTCGGCGTTGGGTTGCAGGCAGTTGAAAGTGCCTTTTCCGATTTTCGCGATTTCTCGTCGGGCAAGATCCGCCATCTCGCCAGACATAAGTGGTGTCCAAGGCTATGAGGTCGCCTGCTATTTTTCTCAGATTTTTGGCATTATCCGACGGGCCCCACGAGGCTACGTAAAAATCCCTAATGGATGCGATCACTAACAAAGTAAAATAATTTTTCCAACCATTACATCATAAGAAGTTTTTTGGGTAATTTTTTCCGGCCGAATACAACAAACTGCAAAAAAATGCTACAAGAAATACATAAAGACTGACGCCCCAGATCGGGCGATCACCCTATTTTCAAATTTTTTGCTCGCAAGCAAAAATTTGAATTTCGGCCAATATAGCCGTCAGTAGTGGCACCCATCGCCTAATATGCGATCGCCTGGCATCAGGCTTAAAAGCGCCTACTTTGCAATTTTTTGTTCCGCCGATTAGATTTGAAAAAAGATTTAAAATAAATATTAAATAAAAAAATTCCAATGCTAAATATGGATGAGTCCATGACAATCCCCTCTCCTTGAAGTTTGGCTTGCCCTCAAGCTAATGCTACTAAACCATTGAGATTCTGGGTGGAGCTGCCAGGATCCCATGGCACTTGCAATCTCTTACGTTAATCTTGCTCCAGCTACTAGATGTTCTGTCATATTCCTTGCCATGCAGATTATCCACACATTGTTTGTGTGCAGGTGGCGGCCAAGGCTTCAACTCGACTAGCTCCATTAGTATTAGCGTTGAAAGGAAAATCTAGACTGACCTGATGATCTGCAGGTTAAAATATTCCTTGCTGGCCAAAATTTTCCAACCATGCATCACATATAAAGTAAGTGAAGTGTTGAATCTCACTTAGTATTGTGAAGTCATGCACACTCACTACCTTCTGCATTCTAGAAGCCAACACACCACCACCATCACCAAGGTTTCTCGTATAAAGGATGAGTGTCCCATAGAATTCTTCAGAATGTGGTGCAACCAAGTAATGAGTAGTAAGAATCACTTCTGATTGGTTGCTACAATGGTTAATGTTCAATGATTTCCAAGCGCACTCCATTGAAGGTTAGCTAACCTGAAGTATTCTTGGGGTTGTTGTTGATTCACCACCATGCTATGTAATAACAGTCAAGGATAATATGAATTCTTGCTACAGAACACAACAACCAAGGCCAAGTTCTTGTAGATTCTTTCCCATCAGTACCATTTCCCAAACTCATTGAGTACTAGGCATAAAGCAAGCGAGTAGCGGGGCAGCTGACTGCGGGATTGAACAGGATGGTTTGTGGCTTCGTTCAGTCGATGCTGCTGCTATTGCTCACGTGCTACGCGGTGGCGTCGCATCCGATGTACTCGGCGATGCTACAGGTAGAGATGAAAATGGATCGAATAGTTTTCGATTGATTCGGATAATTTTTGAATATGGGTTATGTCGGATTAGATATTTATGATTAGATATGGATTTGATTTTTTTTGTCGGATACGGATATGGTAGCTCACTATCCGTCGGATACATATATAGATTCGGATAATTCGGATATTGATGGGTCGGATATTTAAAAAATTATTTTCAAGATTTTATTAGATTTTAAATTTTCTCAAAAATTCAAACACTCTCGTTCTTAATAGGAAAATATTTTAAATAAGTAGCTAAAAATTCATAAAACTCATAAATACATAATATATTATTTTAAATATAATTCAACAAAGAATATAAATCTTGAGTTATTATATGTAAGTGTTATATACCTTTTCTAGAGACATGGTATCTAAGTATTATCAAATTTTTAATGTGTTATGTGTTTGCTTTCATTTGTATCTTTGAGCAAGGATTACGTTCATCTTGTGTTTTGATCTACGTGTATAATGAATTAATCTTATGTATGTGATAAATTAAGCCTTATATAATTCTGTTTGTGACATGATATCTAATTATTGTCTAAGTGAATGAAAATATTTATATTTGTTCAATTTTCAATAATATTTTGATCGTATCAACTAGTTATATGTTTTTGTTGATTTTTATATATAATCTAAGGAGTTATTATGTTCCGATAAATATTCCAAATTGTATCCAATTCGATTCGTATTCGATCAATATATGTATTTGACATTATCCGTATTCGTATCTGAACTATCCGTATCCACATCCGAGAAAAAAATATAAAAATAAATATGATAGAGCTATTATCATCCGTATCCCATCCATATTCACCCCTACCTAAAACCCAATAAAAAATCCAGGCCCTCACCTGTGTGCCCCTGATCTAGGCACCACTAAAAGACAAGCAATCAATCCTAAGAATAAAAACCACGTAAACCCAACCGCGACCACCTCTCCCCTTGCTTACACCTGCATCCCCATTCGTCGGGTCTCTTTTAATCAACTAGCCAGGTGCCCCGCTACACTACGATGTGCATGACGATATAACGTATAAAATTCGGAAAATTTGATCATATTTTTTGTTTTCGTATTTTAAAAAAAGGGGACGCTAGGACCGGTGGCGAATTTATAGGCTGCTATAAACCTTCGACGAATCTGTGTTTTTTTTAGAAAACCACGATTAGGACCCGTCGGTGAATCTATGGACTACTATAAACATTCGATGAATATGTTTTTTTAAAACCATGGCTGTTTTTTAATGTAATTTGGGTAATGTGGTCGTATTTTGGGTTTTGTTTTTTTTTTAAAAAATAGGTCGTTAGGACCGTTAGTGAATCTATGAGCTGCTATAAACTCTCGACGAATCTATATTTTTTTTAGAAAAGCGTACTGCCTTTTTGTATGTATTTTTGATTTTCTTGTTTTTTAAAAAAGTCGCTAGGACCCATTGGTGAACCGTGGGCTGCTATAAATCTTCGATGAACCTGTATTTTTTTGTCAAGATATATCTTTGTTTTTGAGTCCGCCTCTCTAAAAACTACTGAGAGGAGTCAAACGTAAACGGTAGAGAGGACCTAAAGTATTTTTTTTCGAGGTCCGTTCCACTAAAAACCACGAGGAGGACCTAAATGTAAACTGCAGAGGGACCTAAACATAATTTTGATTTTTTGGGTCTATTTTATTAAAAAGCCGCCGAAAGGACCTAAACACAATTTTTAATTTTTTGGAGTGCCTCTCCGTGAGGGCGGTGACGTGGCACCGGCCAGCGCTCGCCAATCTCTAGCGCTTTAATATATAGTATACATTTGATAAAGCATTGTTCTATTTGGTCCCTTGCTCTTTTTTTTCACTTTTGATTCTCTTTTGAATAAAATTATAAATTTAATCACATTCATCTTGAGCTGGATCTAGAACTATCTTTGTCGGTTTGTGTAACCCTAGATTCTATTCAGATCCTGTTTGGTAGAACTCTAGCTTCTATCTCCACTTCAAATTTGGAGTTTATAAGTTAAAATAAAGTGACTTAACTTTATATTTTTATTCTAAAATATAAATAAGATGACTCATTAAACACTTTCAATATAGATATATATCTATAGCTCTAGCTCTATAAATTTTTAGAATTATAAATATACTACTCTAATAATTCTACGAATTTTAGTGGAGCTGAGTTAGTCAAACGTGGCCTTAATCATTGGCGCTGACTTTGTACCAAACTTAGATCCTAGGGATCAATTTCTAGTCGGGTAATAATTCTGCAAAGCTTCCGCGTAATCTCGTTAGGATTGAGCCAACATCGCTCCCTTCTACCGCGCCTCGCCTGCGTCTGATTCTCCGTGCGCCTGAGCGGCAGCGGACGCGAGACGGGGGAAGCGATCGGCTCGTCGTCTCGTCGCGTTGCTCCTCGTCGTCTATAACTGCTCTCCGTATCCATCCATCCATCCACCCCCCCTCTCCGCCCTATCCTCTTCTCTCCCTTCCTCTCCACACGCTCCCGCCTTGTCGGCTTCCGCGCCAGGACCCGCCCGCATTCCCCCACCACGAGAGCGGCGCCCCCTCCTCCCTCCCTATATCACGTTGCCGCGACCCCGCAGCAGCGTGTGCTGTTGTTAGCGAGTGGTGGGGCTCGCGCCTGACCGGATCACGCGAGCGCCATGGCCACGCTCCCACGCGCGGCGCCTCCGCCGCCCGCCGCGCTACTCCCGCTCACCCGCGCCGCGCCGCTGCTCGCCGGCCGAGCCGCCGCGCGCCGGCTCCGAGCGAGAGGGCGAGGGCGCCGGCGCTCGCGGCCGCGCGGCGGAGCTGGGCCGTCTCCGCCCGCGCCGTGCTCGACGTCCACCGGCGGCAGGCCGCGCAGATGCCCGCGCAGAAGGTATGGGCGCTCCGCCGATCAAGTGCTTGTGTCGCGATTGGCTTTGAGGTTTGGTGTCTGTGGGTTTGGATGCTACGATATGGTGATTAATTTGGTGAACGGAGTCATGTGCAATCGATTGTTTTAATGGATTGGCAGCTTTGATATGTTTTGGATTGGTTTTGTGCTCCATATGCTTAAGATTGCCGATTGCGTTGGGAAATTAGGAAAGGATTGCGGTTATTTTGACATCTCCTGATTACTTTATCGCAAAAGTTCCTTGCATGTGCTAGGTTTTTTTTTTTTTAAATCTCTAGCTGATAGTGATGCACTGTCGATTGTCGCTTTTGTTCTGTTCTGTTCCTTTCATGGAGTTTGTAAAGTACATTGTGTACCAAGTGAACAAAACGTAGCAAATGCAGGTGTAATAAACAAAATACATGGTACGAAAAGGATAGGTGCCAGCTGTGGTGGTAGGTACTTATCACGATCAAGCTCCAGGAGTATCAGATTGTGTAATGCATAGGTGGAAAGTTTGTAATGTGCTAATTTTCCATGGCCCTTCTGGAATGTGTTTGAATGGGTACCTGTGAGTTGTTGTGATAATTATGATGATTTAAATCATGCGCTGTGCTTTATGCTTGTTGACCTCAGGAAGTCCTTTTTTTTAATCAGGTTGCGGATTTGAACGATATCATCTCGGAGCGTGGAGCTTGTGGTGTTGGGTTTGTTGCAAACTTGAAAAATGAGCCGTCGTTCAACATTGTACGGGATGCTCTTACCGCTCTTGGGTGCATGGAGCACCGTGGTGGTTGTGGAGCAGACAATGACTCTGGCGATGGGGCAGGATTGATGAGCGGTGTCCCATGGGACCTGTTTAATGACTGGGCTAACAAGCAAGGGCTTGCTCCCTTTGACAGGACAAATACAGGTGTAGGCATGGTCTTCCTTCCTCAAGACGAGAAGTCCATTGAAGAAGCCAAAGCTGGTAATATTTCTGATGCTTTGCCACGATATGCTGCCCACATTGGGGAGCATTTCTTGTCTTTAAAGTGCAGTACTTCGTGTGTTTATATGGACCAGAGATTTCTACTTGGCTATGCATAGTCCTGTTGCATCCTGCTTTGATCCTTTTTTTGGTCCTTGAAATCTTCGTGTGGAATGTTCTTTTGCTGGCCCACTATTTCCATTGGTAAATTAACTTGTAGAAACCAAAAATATATCTATTTTGTATCAACGGTTATAGCCTTCAAAAACCTTAGTTTCTAGTGTGCTGTGGTCTGCGTAACTTCATAAGGGCGTATTTATTTTATAACCCTCACGTCGACGTCTGCAGCAGAAGTAAAAATGGACATGGTTTCGTTAGGTACTAGTTTATGTTTACTTTTGAAAATTATGTCCTTATGCTTTGTAGGCATCAGTTACCATATTTTCTATTAATTCTGCTTGTGCATGATCTGAAAGTGGCACCATATTGTTTTGCAGTTGTTGTGAAGGTTTTTACAGATGAAGGCCTTGAAGTTCTTGGCTGGAGACCTGTTCCTTTTAACGTATCAGTGGTTGGTCGCTATGCAAAAGAAACCATGCCTAATATACAACAGATATTTGTGAAAGTTGCTAAAGAAGATAACGCTGATGACATAGAGAGAGAATTATACATCTGCCGAAAGCTGATAGAGCGGGCTGCAAAATCTGCTAGTTGGGCAGACAATCTTTATTTCTGCTCTTTGTCAAACAGAACTATAGTCTACAAGGGAATGCTTCGATCTGAGGTTCTTGGGCAATTTTATTTGGACCTTCAGAATGAACTGTACAGATCTCCTTTCGCCATATATCACCGAAGATACAGTACCAATACAAGCCCTAGATGGCCTCTTGCACAACCGATGAGGTTACTTGGACACAATGGAGAGATCAATACAATACAGGTTTACATTAACTTCCTCAAACAATACTTCTGTTATTTTTGTTGCGCCCTGTACCTTACTTTGTTTCTAGTTTTTTCCTATGATGTTCATCAAATGTTTAATATTGCAGGGGAACTTGAACTGGATGCGATCAAGGGAAGCCACGCTACAATCTCCTGTATGGCGAGGTCGTGAGCATGAAATACGACCGTTTGGTGACCCTAAAGCATCTGATTCAGCAAACCTTGACAATACTGCTGAAGTAAGACTGTGCACCTTTCACTTTCACTAATGCTCTTAACACAGTTACACGAAGCCTGTGTTACTTGTGCTTCTTGTCCGCACCAGTCAGCCATTCACATAATTTTGCTTTCTCATCAATAATACTGGTAGAAACAATTTTTTTGGTTACTGCTTAAATGTTCCAAGTCCCTTTGTGAATTTGATTCACAACACATAACTCATACATCTGTCTAGGGGTTACGAGATATTAACAATTTGGCATTTAGTGAACATTGAACAAATGAAGTACAGAAAGCTGTTGCAAAAAATGGCTTATATTGTAAACTTGACTATTGTACTTCATTTTGACTTACAGAGATGCAATGGACTGAAGGTAATTTGTAGTTTTTAAGTTTTAAACAATTGAAAGATGCATGAAAAGATCCTATGTTATTTTGAAGCAAAGCTATTGAATGTTGGATAATGAAGCAGTACTTTTACTAATGTTATAAAATGCAAGTTGTTGTTAAGCAACATATTTCTAACTGATCTATTTTCAGCGTGCATCATTATTTATATATGTTATTCTGAATTTGCATCAAGCACCCCACCTTCTTTTCCAGTACACTTTACCTTAAATACTGCTGCTGCTGCTGTTAAGTCATCCCATCCTTTCTTGCACCAGTTACTGCTCAGAAGTGGTAGAAGTCCTGCTGAAGCCCTTATGATTCTCGTCCCTGAAGCATATAAGAACCATCCGACATTATCGATAAAATATCCTGAGGTATGGGGTGTGTTAGTAAATCTATGGTCATGGCATGCATGGAGTCCTTTTGTATTAACTTATGCCAACAATCCTGTCTGATTGAAGCTTGTCTTGATTTGTGTATCAGGTGATTGACTTTTATGACTACTACAAAGGTCAAATGGAGGCTTGGGATGGACCTGCTTTACTCTTATTTAGGTAAGATTGTGTGTCAATCTGCGATTGCCCTTTTTATTTTCTTTTGCTATTTCATTTTCTGATCTGAAGGCACAGTTTTCTTGCGTGCATTAACAGATTTTACTTCTCACTTATAAACCTAAATGCAGGAAATAATAGATACAACAAATAGGTATTTAATCGTGAAGAGATATAATCAGAACTTAGATGACTTTGTGTTGTCATTACAAGTGGTGACAGATCTTCTTTACTCTAAAATGGACTCCTAGTGTGGTATCCTCATTATGTCACTTCACCTTTGAAATTGTATCGAACAGATAGAAATCAAATTAAATATCAACATGCAGTCGTAAATACTCAAGAGATGCTTTTATTACACACTTTTTAGTTCAAGAGGTGGAAGTTTATGAAATCGTATGCGTTATTTCATGAAAAGCCATCTTTTCATGGAAAGGCACATTTCTTTGACACCCTTTGGAGAGATAAATAGTCTAGAAAATTTTCAGTGTGTTGATAGTGCAAGTAAACATTATTCAAGGAACCCGAGGCAAAGCGCGGGCAATATACTAGTAATGTCTAATTGTATAAGCTACCGTGATAGCTTTTGAAATCTTTTGAGCCATGTTAGGATATTTAAGTCCCCCAAAGGTGTCAAAAATGATAAAGTAAGAACACACAGAAATAAGTTCATGAAAGTCCTTATTGATTTGTTTTGTAAGCTTTTTTCAGAAGAGGAAGTCTTCTGTTTACAACTGCAGTGGGAAAAGCAGCAATATTCCCTTTTTGTTAGTGTAATTTCATGCATGAGATATACGCTGTAACGCTGCCTTTTCCAACTGACCAATGTCTTGCAACAGAGTGGGTGATGTTTACAAGTTCTTTTTGGTATGCTTTTATATGTAGTGACGGAAGGACTGTAGGAGCATGCCTTGATCGAAATGGGCTCCGCCCAGCACGGTATTGGAGAACATCGGATGATTTTGTTTATGTTGCATCTGAGGTAGGTTCCTGTTGTTTGTTTCTTCTGCATAATATTGTCTGTTTGCTAAAAAAATGTTTTCAGAGGGAATCGTTGTTACTCTCATAGTCTCATATATAGTGAAATGCCTATTTTGAATTTCTTAGATTGGAGCATTTGGTTTATCTGCCAATAAATTATTGCAGATATACTGACACCATTCTATACCAAATTGCAGAGTTCAGATGTCACAAGCTAAAAAATGTTACATTCAGTAAGTATTGTGTCCATTTGCTAAAATGTAGGTTTGAAAGCTACGTTAGGTGATTAGGAGAAAAATTATGAACCTAGTGCTTTCTTCCTATTTGAATGTTATGTGTACACTCATGCATGTGTGGTGTCAAACATTAATAGTCCAACATGACTTGCTGTCCTTTCCCTATTGGCTACAGATTCATTCTACAGTGCTAGATAACTGGTGTTAACCTTGGTTGGGTTGTGTTCAATATATCAATTATGTCCTTTTATGTTAGACCCTTCCACTTGGATATAGCAAGAGGTTTAACTTTGTGATTCATGAACAAGTTTATTGGGCTAAACTTCTCAGCTTGTTCTCTCATGTGGTAAAGTTTGCCGAGTAAATTTGCAGTACTTTGATCGTGGTAGAGAGTATACTTCAATCGTAGTAGAGAGTATACTCAATACCAGGTTGCCAAATTTTTTTCTCCTTTTGTCTTGAATGAAATTCCCTCGCACTTTTTCTTTGTTCTGTTGATGCTACCTTTATTCACAGAACTCTTACTGTATATACTATTTCATAAAGCATTTAGATACCACATAGCAGATGTGGTATTTCAAAAAGATGTTAGTAGATGATCATAACACTGCTAGTTGTGATAGATGAAAAGTATGATTTTATAAAACTGTTAGTTACCATAGGTGATGCCTGATATTCATATGTTTGACAAGTCCAACTCATGTTCGATTCTATAGATGGCAATTCATACCTGAGTACTCTACTTTTGAACATCTCTTGATCAGTTGAAACTGATCTGTTAGTTTTTTAAAATCATGACATGACAGTATGCCAATAGTTGACAAAGTGACTTTGGATCATCACTAATAGTTGACAAAATGACTTTGGATCATCACCTCCTTTAAATGTTCTGTAATTGTTTCCAAAGTTTCATTTGTAGAATTCGCACAGATTGACTAGCTTGTTAATGAAAACCTACAGGTTGGTGTTATACCAATGGATGAGTCGAAGGTGGTAATGAAAGGAAGATTAGGTCCTGGAATGATGATTACAGTTGACCTACAGACTGGTCAGGTTAGAAACTTAGAATATAAATAAAACGATCTCTTCCCTTTCTTTCCTTTGACTATTGCAGACTTTTCAAATTTAGATTCTAAACCTCATGAATCATCCTAGGTGCTTGAAAACACAGAAGTGAAGAAGAATGTGGCCTCAGCAAATCCCTATGGAACTTGGTTGCAACAAAGTACGCGTTCAATAAAGCCTGTCAACTTCCAGTCATCTGTTGTCATGGACAATGAAACTGTTTTGAGACATCAACAGTAAGAATCCATCAGACTTTGCTCCACTGATCCTGAACACCTCTTTCGTGTTTTTTCTTGTACCTGTTTGTGTTGTGGAACTTAGTATGTTCGTGCCTGAGTTAGCCTATGTGTATGTCTGATATTATGCCTGTTGCCTATGTTGAAAAGGTTGTGAGCTGACTATTTCCCTAAGACATATAATCTAGAGTTCTTTGTATTGTAATGTAGTGAATATACCTTTGCTCTTTCTGCTGCAGTCAAATGTAGGCCACAAACTAATGAGACCATTGTCTAATTATATGCTCAAGTTGATGTTTCTTCTTTGTTTTAATGACAGTACGTCACTATAATAGCGAAATACAATGGTACTTTATTTGAAGATTTCATTAAATTGCCTGTTTCAGTCATTTGAGTGTGACCATTACGTCTCTAGACTTGAGATGGAAATAAGCAGTCTATTGGAACATCCTCAGCAATGAGTAAATTTTCTAGTTATTCATATTTAGGTAATCTTAAGATTAACGAATATATATCCATTTCAAAATAAATTTTAAACTTTGACCATTAATGTACATAAAATCATTTTGATTGTTCATGAAAATAATACTGGTAGATTATTCATCGAAAATGTTTCCATAGTATTACATTCTGTATAATTTTATTAACATATTACTATAATAATGATTAAAGATAAAATGGATAAAGGTGTATATTGGAGACCATGTCAGTATCTGAAATACACTTACTTTGGATTGGAAATAGTAAGATTTATTCAGATTTCAGATGATACACCCAACGCGGGTATTTTTATCTTGGTATGGTGTCATGCCCTGAAACATACTGCCTATAATTGGGCTGATTTTGACGTGTGCTCCATATGTACAACTTATCTATGTTATTTATTGTTACATCAGACGTTGAGCACAGACAATTGGGAAGGAGCGTAAGAATTAGAGATGTTATATGGTCACTCAGGCCTGATGTTTAATTAAAAGTTCTTTTGTTTAGGGCATTTGGTTATTCCAGTGAAGATGTGCAAATGGTAATTGAAACAATGGCTTCACAAGGGAAGGAGCCAACATTTTGTATGGGTGATGACATTCCATTAGCCGTGTTGTCACAAAAGCCACACATGCTATTTGATTATTTCAAGCAGCGGTTTGCACAGGTCAGTAAATCCTTGAAGATATTATGGTGGTTAACTCTCTGAATCTCCTAAAGTTCTTTGTCAATTTGATCCTGATGTGCTGAAGTAATAGTGGTCCCCATTTCAGTAACAATGGTTAGAATATGGGTGGTAAAGGGTGCTCCTTTAGTACCCTTAAATGATTTCACAATATCAGTACTAGTTGGCAAACTTCTCTATAGCACAGTTGGTAGTTGGGAAAATTATATTTTCATAGTCACAATTCAAGGTTATTTACCTGGCTACATCAAATTCCACTGTCTTCAATCTTTATTCAACTCATAAGCATATTTGCAAAGCTTGGCTATATTGTTAAATTTAATGTCACCAAACAAACTATTCCACAGAAAGTAAATTGAGCTGCACTCTCTTTTGTTAGTATGCTAGCTTTGAATGAAAAGTTGATGTTTTTTTTTTAAAAAAATGTTGAATAGTGTATATTTCTATGAGCATTCAGTTGTCTATAAGTCATAACTGTTATTTCAACTGTTACTTATACACAATGATGGCCTGTTATCCATGTAATGTGGTCCTCATTTGGAAAAGATATTAGCAACATCAAAGTCCTATCAGCTTTGGCTTCTGCTGGACATAATGCATTTGATCCCATTTTTAGGTTACCAATCCTGCAATTGATCCCCTCAGAGAAGGTTTAGTTATGTCTCTTGAAGTTAATATTGGTAAACGAGGCAACATCTTGGAGGCTGGCCCTGAAAATGCTGATCAGGTTAGTTAGTTTTGAAGGTAATAGTATACGTTATATTCTTGGGGTAATATGAAAACATCATTTTGTTTACTCTTCAGGTTACCCTATCAAGTCCTGTGCTGAACGAAGGTGAACTAGATTCGCTATTGAAGGACCTGAAATTGAAGCCCAAAGTACTATCAACGTACTTTGATATCCGTAAAGGTCTAGATGGTTCCCTTGATAAGGCAATTAAGGCTCTTTGTGAAGAAGCTGATGCTGCTGTGCGGAATGGTTCTCAACTTCTTGTGCTTTCTGATCATTCTGAAGCACTTGTAAGTAGCTTCTGACATTTTAGGATGCTAGCACAGTACTTAAAAGCTGCTCATTAGTGTTTCAGATCTTTATTCATCTGTCTTCTTCAATGGATAAGAAGCGTCAAATGTATTTCATTGAAACTTTAATTATTTCTGCATTTCTGCCTTATGTGGTTATCCAGATAATGGTTAATGCTTATCCGCAGATGTCTACTAGATCTAAACTAAATGCATGTATATGTACCACCATCTATGATGCCTCATACCAACACTACACCAAAGTGATGTACCAGTACCCCAATAAGTATCAGGTGGTTACATATGTCACTTTCACTTGTCTACCTGTCAGGACAGGAGCATTATTCACTATCATAGTAGTAAATATAAAATTTTGGGATGATAAATGCTACCGTTTTATCCACAGATGCACATAAGTTTTGTGCAATTAACCAACTAAACTAAATTTACAACAAGCTGGATATCACAATGTCCCATGTACCTGCTCACAATTTACGTGCATTTAAATAATGATGGAAAATACACCGGTGCATCAAAATAAGATGCCTATAATCATGTCACGCCGAAATCTGGGAAGAGACAATTCTTTGTCCTTCCACGGAGGAAGCGGAGGCGGTCTCTCAATCACCCTAAGGTACAGGGAGGTAAAACCCTAATATTGCTTCCTTTATTTCATCAAATGCTTGCCTATTTATAGCGGGCTAAGGCTGCACAATCTTTATTAAAGGAAACTGAGTTATACTTGGTATTGTAGTAGACTAATACAAGGACTACTTATCCTACTAGGACTAGGAGTACTTATCCGACTAGGACCAGAGTCTCGACATCTTGGGACATGCTTAAGGCTAATCCGGCATGGTCTTGGACAGTGTCTGCGTCGGCTAAAAACTACCCCTAAACCGGTCATCTGTGACACCTCCCTCCTTCAAGCAGATTCAGTCCTCGAGGTGAAAGTCCGGATAGCGCCGTGAAGGAAGCCAAATCCTCCCAAGAAGTAACCGAGGAGAGGCATCGCCCATTTGGATCAAGACTGAGGGACGCCATCATGACGACGACGGACACCAACGACTTTGGTGGTTGAGGTAGGACTTTACCGTAGCAACCGAGGGATCGCTGGTGGAGTAGCCGGAGGAGTTCCTTTGAATGGTTTGAGGAGACTGACGTGGAAAACGTTGTACATCTTGGTACGAGGAGGCAATTCCAAGCAATAAGCAACTGAATCCACTCTGTGCAGAATCTTGTATGGCCCATAGAAGCGGGGAGCTAGCTTCCTGAAATATCTGCAGCGAGGGCGGTCATTTGGTGTATACGCAACCAGACCCAATCACCTGGTTGAAATTCCAATGGCCGATGCTTAGCATCATAATAAAACTTGGCAGACTGTTGAGCAAGCAGTAGGCGTTCCCTGATCTCCAAGAGGAACTCATCACGCTGAGAGATGTTGTCGGCCACTGCTGCATTGCGAAGCTCGGAAGTATCATAAGAGCGGAGGGAAGGTGGGTCACGTCCATAGACCACTCGAAATGGGGTTTCTCGGAGCGAGCTATGATATGACGTGTTGTAGCAATATTCTGCCCAAGCGAGCCATTGGAGCCACTGACGAGGCCGATCTCCCGTGAGGCAACGCAAATACATGGAGATGACGGTTCATCGATTCAGACCGACCATCGACCGATGGGAAAGCCGTGCTCATATTTAAAGCTGTTCCATTGGCGCGAAAAAGTTCTTTCCAAAAGGAGGAAGTGAAAACTGCATCCCGGTCTGACACAATGGAGGACGGCACTCCATGGAGGCGAACAATCTCATCAAAGAAGGCTCGTGCGACCGAAGAAGCAGAATAAGGGTGAGCAAGTGGTATAAAATGGGCGTATTTGGAAAAACGGTCAACCACGGTCAGAATCACTGATTTGCCTCCAACTTTCGGTAACCCCTCAATGAAGTCCATTGAAATGTCAGCCCAAACCTGAGAAGGAACCGGAAGAGGTTGCAAGAGACCTGCCGGTTGAAGTTGCTCCGTTTTGTTACGTTGGCAAGTGGTGCATGTCTGAACAAACTCGCGTACCAACGTCTTATCCTGGGGAATGTGAAAATCGCGGCGAAGACGATGGAGGGTTTTTTGAATTCCCTCATGGCTCGCCATATGTGCTGCTGCAAGAGCGTCCTGAACCAGTGGAGAAGAAGGAGCAATATAGGCCTTGCGCTGGAAAGTGAGAATACCATCAATGATAGCCCATGGATCCTGAAGGTCGCCCTGCTGGAGTTGATCTCGGAGAGCGATGATGGCTGGGTCTGTCGAATTGGCTGACCGAATACTGTCAAAGAGATCAAAACGGGGACTGGATATGGCTGAAAGCTTTAGTTGGTCGCGGCCGCGTGAGGATAAAGCATCGCCACCAAATTTCCTTGCGGTTTGAACTCCACCGTAAAATCAAAGCCCAAGAGTTTCTTGACCCAATGATGTTGAGGATTGTGGACGGTGACGATCTAAGAGAAATTTGAGAGAGTAATGATCGGTCACGTACCACAAAGGATCGCCCCCATAAATCTGCCTCAATGTTTAATAGCCTTGACTAGTCCAACCAGTTCACGTTCATACGCCGCCAATGCAAGGTGCCTAGGAGCCGCTGGACGGCTAAAGAAGGCGATGGGTCCGCTGTTTTGGTGAAGGACTGCACCAAAGCCCGTCCCAGATGCGTCGCACTCGACCACGAATTGTTGCTGAAAGTCAGGGATCTGAAGGACAGGGGCTGATGTCAGTGCTTCCTTTAATGATTGAAAGGCTGTGGATGCTGCACTAGACCAACTGAACCCCTCTTTACTCAGTAGTTTGGTAAGTGGAGCCGCTATTGCACCATAATTCCTGATGAAGCGGCGGTAGTAACCAGCAAGTCCCAAGAATCCTCGCAAACCACTTAATCGAGGAAGGTATCGCCATGATAGGATCGCTTGAACCTTATCAGTGTCCATAGAAACACCGGTTGCAGAAATTACATGGCCGAGGTAGCCGATGCTTTCAGAGCCGAAGCTACATTTGGATTTTTTAAGGAATAAAAGGTGCTGCCGTAGTAAACTGAGCACGAGGCGTACATGACGGAGGTGTTGATTTCAGAATTACTATAGAGTAAAATATCATCGAAGAAAACCAGGACGAAGCGGCGAAGATATGGTCCCAGAACTTCATTCATGAGTGCTTGAAACGTTGCCGGTGCATTGGACAATCCAAAAGGCATCACAAGGAACTCAAAAAGTCCTTGGTGTGTGCGGAATGCTGTCTTGGGGATGTCGTCGGGATGCATGCGGACTTGATGGTACCCGGAACGAAGGTCCAGCTTAGTAAAGAAGCGAGCACCGCGCAATTCATCAAAAAGCTCTTCAGCCACTGGTATGGGAAATTTATCTTTGATGGTAAGAGCATTGAGAGCACGGTAATCAATACAAAACCGCCATGAACCATCTCGTTTTTTGACCAGGAGGACTGGAGAAGAAAGTGCGGAAGTGCTCTTGCGAATAATGCCCTGTTGCAACATGAGATCACACTGACGCTCTAGCTCATCCTTCTGGGTAGCGGGGTAGCGATAAGGACGCACTACCACTGGTGGGGCTCCAGGAAGGAGGTGAATGCGGTGATCTTGGGACCGTTGAGGTGGTAATCCCGATGGCTCGGCAAACAAGTCTTCAAATTCGTCGAGGATGTGTGGAAGGAGCTCACGGCCGTCACAAGAGAAAGCTTGAGCTGTAGGCTTGCCCAACGATGGAAGTCCTTTGAGTGTGATAGTCTGATCAGCAATTTGAATCCGCATGGTGTGTTGTTGGAAATCCCAGGTAATTGGACCAAGAGTTGCTAACCAGCGAGTGCCAAGGACCATCTCATGGCCGCCCAAAGGAATCACATAAAAATCTGAGGTGAAGATGGTATTGCCAACCACAAAGGGCACCGATTTGAAAATGCCGTGCAAGGAACTCGATCACCATTGGCCACATAACACCCAAACCGTGGTGTTGCATGGGTTTCGAGAAGCCGATGAGCTAGATCCTGTTGATGAAATTGTGAGTCGAACCAGAGTCCACCAATGCGGCTACCTCAAGTTTGGCGAGACATACACTAATCTGCATAGTATCACCGAGCGGACACCGGAAATGGCATGCAAGGAAATCATCCCTCCTCTCATATGACGCCTCGCCACCACTATCCTCCTCAAGGAATGAGAATGGCGAACAATTTTTGCACTCATGCCCTTTGAACCATTGTTCATCACAATTAAAACAGAGTTTTTGGCGACGGCGATCCGCCATCTCACTGGGAGTAAGTCTCTTGAAAGTAGAAAGCAGCGAGGTTGGGGACATTGATCGGTGGTGCGGTGGCATGGTATGGCGAGAAGAGCTGGATCGCGTGACCTTTTATGGTTGTCATCATTGCGATGAGAAGGGCGCTCTGAGTTTATCCATGGCCGGGCTACATTCATAGCTTCATCGAGATCCCCTGGGTGTTTCAACTCCACTTCGGAGCGCAGTGGTTCCTGCAGACCATAGGTAAAAAGATCCACCTCCTGTTGTTCTGATAAAGGCTCGGCGCGGCAGAGGTGAGTAAGGAACCGGTCTTCATACTCTTGGAGAGAACCAGTCCGTCGTAGTGCGGCCAAAGCCCCCAAATTCTTTGTTTAATTAGGACCAAAGCGTCGGGTGATGAGTGAACAAATTCGTCCAATTGGGTCGATCAGTAGCGGCGTTCCCAACGAGTGTACCAAGTTTGTGCGCGACCGTAAGATGGTATGAAGTGTCCATACCTTGTTCCGCCCGAGGTCTTCGCCGTAAAAGAATCGCCTCAGCCATGGATGACGACCAAGGGAAGGATCGTCATCTCCACCATATGGGAAACTTCCACTTGTGGAAGTGGCCGTCGATCTGGATCCTCGTCATCCTTGTCGTTGATTGCGAGAACCCGTTGGGCCTTGGAGTGTCTGGATGTGCCGCTGGAGAAGGACACCTGTTGCGGTGCTGTTGGCAGAGGAACTGGCGGCGGAACAGGGCGCAGAGCGATCGGCGGCAGCGCTGTATGCTGGTTCTGGGAGTTCACAGGCGCATCATTGATCGCCGGGTCGTCTTCCGAGGTAGGGGACGCTGCGAGGAGGGCTTTGCCACGTCCCACCTCGAGGCGCATGATAGCCAGATGATGTGCTTGCTGTTGCTGGGCGAAATCCCGCATGGATGATTCCAGAGACGAGATTTTGTCAAGGTTAGGTGTGATATCGGCGAAGAATCCAGACAATGCCGCCTTGAGGGCAGACATTGTGAGCGGTTGTTCATCGTCGGAGGACATGGCAATGACGGGATCAAGAAGGTCTCTGATACCAAATATGTCACGCGTAAACTGGGAAGAGACAATTCTTTGTTCCGCCGGAGGAAGGGAGGCGGTGGCTCTCCAATCACCCGGGCGGTACAGGGAGGGTAAAACCCTAATATTGCTTGCTTTATTTCATCAAATGCTTGCCTATTTATAGCCGGACTAAGGCTGCACAATCTTTATTAAAGGAAACTGAGTTATACTTGGTATTGTAGTAGACTAATACAAGGACTACTTATCCTACTAGGACTAGGAGTACTTATCCGACTAGGACCAGGAGTCCTGACATGCCGGGACATGCTTAAGGCTGATCCGGCATGGTCTTGGACTGGTGTCTGCGTCGGCTAAAAACTACCCCAAACCGGTCATCTGTGACAAATCATTAATGCATGTGGATGTTGTTCTCGCTTCAAATGGGCATATAACAGGGTAATGTTCTATTTTGCCAACACCATTGTACACGTATCCTCTTCACCTCACATTGGCCCTTCTCTATCTTAGAAGCATCATCAACAAATCCACCCACCTCCATGAACATTTTTCTGTATCTTGTGAAATGTCAACATTGTCTGGCTATGATATTGCCTGCCATATCCAGTAATATGATTTCTGTTTTAAATTATCCGGTCTTGTGAACAGAAAATGCAAGTGTTAGTTTTACTAATGATGCATGGTGTAAACCTATAGTTGCTTGAAAACTTCATGATCAAGTGCTGGGTAATTAAGCTTAAAATTTCATTTTTCTTGGATCAAAATGCAAAGCTTTTTTGGGTTAAATTCAGAATTTTGCTAGTAAGATACAAGATACTATTGCGATAGGATTGTGCCCTTTGTTTTTGTACACTTCTCAAATTGCAATATTAAATGACTGGATGACGCAGGAACCAACTCGCCAGCCATCCCAATACTTCTAGCTGTTGGTGCCATCCACCAGCATTTAATTCAAAATGGCCTCCGGATGTCTGCTTCAATTGTTGCTAATACTGCTCAGTGTTTCAGCACCCATCAATTTGCCTGTTTGATTGGATATGGAGCCAGGTATGAGTTTGTTAAAATAGATTTCTTTCAGTAACCGCCAGTTTGTTACTTATTTTTGTTCCACTTGAGCCTCATCTTGCATAGATGCATGTATAAGCTTCCAACCTGAGTTAACTTATGAACGTGATTAAAAGTCAGCATGACCCTTAAGTACATGAAGTCGTAACGTAATGCAGTCGAGATAGCATAATGTCAACCATTGCCAATTTCAGTCTCCACTTGCTTACATCCAAGACTATATGCCATGTTGGGCTGCTGGTTGTCTGTTGTTGTGTGGCCAAGATGTGGTTTTGCAATACCACAATTACCCCTAACATGCACATACTATTACACCACTACATTTAATAAAGACAGCCGGAAATTCACCTGTTCAACTAAATGTGTTTTTGGCCCTTCATCTACTTCTAATAGATCTAAATATTATAATGTGTATTTACAAAACTAGGTAGTTTTGTTTTTTGTTCAGTTGGTATCCTGTAGATTGTAATATTCAGTTGTGCATTTTATCCAGGAATCATATAGTTTTGAAGTAACTGTGTTGTATTTCCTTACTAGGTTTACTAATATTCATTCTTATTTTGCGCATTAGTGCTATATGCCCGTATCTAGCACTAGAAACATGCCGGCAATGGAGGCTGAGCAACAAAACTGTTAATCTGATGCGAAATGGGAAGATGCCCACGGTGACCATCGAGCAGGCTCAAAGAAACTTTATCAAGGTACAATTCTCTATAGCTTGTAAGTTGTGGTTAGTTTGTTGCATGCTGTTGTCCTGGTGCTACTATGTGCCTGAACACAGTTGAATTTAGTACTACATTTGAGCCCTTCAGATCCACTATCTCATGTTAATGTTCTGCTCTGATTTGTCAATGAATTATCCCCATAACGCTTATTGTAGTTAACTCTCAAAAAGAGCTTCATATTTCATTTTTACATTTTTAATTAATTGATTATGTTTTTTAGGCAGTAAAATCTGGCCTCCTCAAGATACTTTCAAAAATGGGCATATCATTGCTCTCAAGGTTTGTTTATCTTTGCTATCCAATTTAACATAATTGTGCTGCCATTATTGTTAAGTGTGAACTACTTCTGCAATTGTTTAATGCGTCCACATTTTTTTATAGTTATTGTGGAGCTCAGATCTTTGAAATATATGGTCTTGATCAAGAAGTTGTTGATCTTGCCTTCTGTGGAAGTGTATCGAAAATTGGAGGGCTTACCCTTGATGAGGTAATTCAGAAATTTTTCAGCACACTGCTTCAAGTCCCTAGAATGCCGCATGGTCATACAGTTTTTTGACTTATACGTGCCTTTATTTTTACTCTTATTAAGATATTTGTTTGCCCTGGCACATTGTCTGTTTAGAACAGCGTTTAGATTATCACCTATAGTTGTTTCATGTATTGTTTCTCTTTTTTGACTGTTACCTACTGACACTTCTCCAACACTACTACCCCTATCCTTTTCTTGTATAGCTGGGTAGAGAAACATTATCATTTTGGGTGAAGGCATTCTCAGAAGATACTGCGAAGAGGCTAGAAAATTTCGGATTCATTCAATCCAGACCTGGAGGTAGTACATATTTCATCAACTATAGCAAAAGTTTGGTTCTATGAGTTGGATGCTGTATTCTGCCATTTTCCTCTGATATCATGTTTTTTTTAAATGAAAATGACATCAATCAATGACCTGGGATCTGGTTCACGGTGAAGTGGATGGTATTATATGTCTAACACATGTTAAGGCCCTGCTTATCTCAGAATCTAATTTTCTTTGGGCAAGTTTCTTCATGCATCCTCTCCTGTCATGTAGCATGATATTATTAAATGATGTCTTCTAGTAGTTCGCTTATTTTATTGAAAAGGAGCTGGGTGGTGGAGTGTGGGGGTGCACGTGGGTGAGGTCCTCAATTTGATCCCCACCCACACAGGGTGAAATACTCCTTTTTTCAAAAAAAGGTAGCAGTATTAAATGCTTACAATTGATTTGATAGGTACATCCATTAGTTAAGACCAATAATACCCTCTTTTAATTTTCCCGCAAAAACCCCCTGTTTGTTGGTTGAACTGAAGTAATTGCTTTTTAGGAAGAAGTTTGTTAGATTATGTAATATTATCTTACTGTTTAGTACTGAAATGCGGTGCTTTTCCTTTTCTGAATAGGTGAATATCATGCAAATAATCCTGAGATGTCAAAGCTGTTGCACAAAGCAGTTCGTGAGAAAAGCGATAATTCATACACCATCTACCAACAACACCTTGCAAGCCGTCCTGTCAATGTTAGTGGTGCTTAATCTTTACTTTGCAGGTGGCCAACCCGTATATTTGTTGGTATCACATTAGGCTCACTATATCTTTTACACTGTAGGTTCTTCGAGATCTTCTAGAATTGAAGAGTGATCGCACACCTATTCCTATTGGCAAAGTTGAGCCTGCAATCTCCATCGTTGAGCGGTTTTGTACAGGTGGAATGTCCCTGGGAGCTATTTCCAGAGAAACACATGAAGCTATTGCAATTGCAATGAATAGAATAGGTGGGAAATCTAACTCAGGAGAAGGTGGTGAGGTGGGTCAGATAACTTTCCATTAGATGAACATAGCTATTTAGTTTTGTCAAACTGCTCAAGTGGAAACTACAACCTAGAATTGCTTATGCACTTTCATTTTGCAGGACCCGATCCGCTGGAGTCCCCTTACAGATGTCGTTGATGGGTATTCTCCAACACTTCCTCATCTCAAAGGACTTCAGAATGGGGACACTGCCACAAGTGCCATTAAGCAGGTGGAGCATCAGTACTCATTTTCCCTGGTGCTATCAGCTTTACTTTATTGGTGTTATCTGCTTTATTTTTGCAGTTTACCTTGGCTATTGTAAGTAGTTTTGATGCAAGATGGGCTTATATTTTCAAAACCATGACTGTGAATACCGCTAATTATCACTGGGGCATTATTGCACTCACATAATGGCTACCTTATCAATTCGTTCTGTAATTGCTGAGAAGGATTCCACTCAGTTTTGCGATGATATCATGGTTAAAAGCAGTGTTTAGAAAATCAATGTTGTGAATGAGCCAAACTTACTCAAGATAAAGTCATGCATTATTCTTGTGTATGAACTAATTAGAACCCAATAATCTTTGAGACTGTAGGGAAAACTCATATGCTGTTTAATGCACTTGTTTTCCCCTAAAATGGGCCAGTACCAGCATTTTTCAGGCCAAGATTACCTTGGGAACTAAACATCAAAATCTTCCACAACCAGAAGGCATTCACTAGTTTGCTACTGGTAATTGGCTGGAAATTGGTACTGCTGCCCAAGTGGTATTTGTTTCCAGAAGGGCGCTAGAGTTCTAGATTCTGGTGGTCTGTCTGCCTGAAGGTGCTGGTTATATGTGGGGTCCCAGGGCCATATGTTAGTGGGACACCCAGTGGCATTTCTCAAACATGAAACCTTGCAGTGTCATGTATCCAAAATTCCCATATAAATTAGGTGCCCTGTATCTCACAATAAGAAAGAAATAGGAGCATGTTTAAGTAATTTCAGTCTACAGTGTAGAATACAGTACAGCAGAGTTACCTACGTCTTCCTTTATTTACATGTCCTTAATTAAAGGCACATCATTTCCTCTTTTTAGTGGATTAATATCTTTGAGTTAATTTCCATTTGTACTGCCCTTTTACAGGTTGCTTCTGGGCGTTTTGGGGTTACACCAACTTTTTTAGTAAATGCTGAACAAATTGAGATAAAGATTGCGCAAGGGGCGAAGCCTGGTGAAGGGGGTCAACTTCCTGGGAAAAAAGTCAGTGCATACATCGCACGGCTGAGGAACTCCAAACCTGGGGTTCCTCTCATATCCCCACCCCCACACCATGACATCTATTCTATTGAGGATCTTGCGCAGTTAATTTTTGACCTCCATCAGGTTTGACTTCTACAACTGTTGGTGCAATATCAACTAGTAATGTTGGTGATATGGGAGAACCATTGGATTTAAAATGATAGTTTTCTGTGTGACCCTCAAGAATTAGAGCCCTTCTGTTACCTGTTGGTGCTATGTCAGCTAGTATCTTGGTTTCTCCTCCTTGGGAGAAGGAAGTGCATTTTGTTGATACTAATCAAGATATTTAATTAATATCTTGCTGGGCAGATCAATCCTAAAGCGAAGGTGTCTGTAAAGCTTGTAGCTGAAGCAGGTATTGGAACTGTAGCTTCTGGAGTATCCAAGGGAAACGCAGACATAATTCAGGTCGGTTAAGCTTTTTCTTTTTTAATAATTCATTGATTTAACTCATGCTTTCATTGTACACGTCTGCATTCCCATTAGTGGCTATGGTTGACCGCTATTTTACATTTTTATACTCTTTGCTCTTTGCTGTAAGGTGCTATATGTTATGGTTGGACCCTGCGAGGTTGCATAGGTTGTTGTTTTCTATCTGTATTTTATGCTACATACACTGGCATTCACTGTATGGTATTCAATTTCACAATGATATAGCTTCCCTATTGTACTTTATCTTTCTCTAGAATAAGAAATGTTGCTTCCTTTTTTTGTGATATTAATTAGCTAGATATCTAACTATAGTGGCAGTTGTACTGTACTTTCTAACAAACATCACTATTAGGTGACAATTTTGTGCAATAAACTGTTACCGATCTTGGGAAACTTTTCGGAAATTCACTAAATTTTCCCAAAAATCTTAGCAATGCAGCACATGATGGTTGCATCCAGAAATGCCATAAGCCAAGCCACTACTTGTCGAGATGCTGAACTGGTGATTGGACAAATGCACTAGAACTGATAGTACTTTGCTCCAAAGTTGGTGGATTATTGTAGCATTTAAGTCTTTCTATGAGCTCTTATTTAATTGCTTGCAAGTGGTTTTGTGCAAGGTCTACTGTACTAAGGGTGAAGTAGAGATTTAATGTGTATTTATTTTTGGCCATCTAAAAAATCATTTAATATACAGATATCAGGTCATGACGGTGGTACTGGAGCTAGCCCAATTAGCTCAATCAAGCATGCTGGGGGTCCTTGGGAACTTGGTCTTACAGAAACAAACCAGGTTTCCTACATTTAATTGCTTGTTTTAACCTGTTTCTGTTCCTACCATATTACTTTCTTTTTTCTAAAGCTAGTTAGCTTCCTCCAGATGCTTATACAAAATGAATTGAGAGAGAGGGTGGTGCTGAGGGTGGATGGTGGATTCAGGAGTGGCCTAGATGTCCTTATGGCTGCTGCCATGGGTGCTGATGAATATGGTTTTGGTTCTGTAGCTATGATAGCTACTGGATGTGTCATGGCACGCATTTGCCACACAAACAATTGCCCGGTTGGAGTTGCTAGTCAGGTGGTAACATCACAAGTTGTTTTACCTTCCTCTTGTTTGGATTATCCCTAACATTCTATGCACCTGCAGAGAGAAGAGCTTCGTGCTAGGTTTCCTGGCGTTCCTGGTGATCTCGTTAACTACTTCCTCTTTGTTGCGGAGGAGGTATGGCATCACTCACATTACTAATGCTGTTTGTGTTAGCCTCGTTCCATCCTTGATTTTGCAATTCCAGTCACACTATCTCTCTTTTGGGAACAAGTGTGACTTTTATTTTAGTACTCATGCTTAAGTTATCCAGGTACGAGCGACATTAGCCCAGCTGGGTTATGAGAAGCTGGATGATATAATTGGGCGAACTGATTTGCTTATACCAAAGCATGTCTCTTTGGTTAAAACACAGCACATTGATCTCGGATACCTCTTATCAGTATGGACAGCCATTCTCAAGTTGTTGGCATTTCATGCATATGCTTGTTATATTAATCAATGTTTTTTTATCAGAATGCCGGATTACCCAAATGGAGCAGCTCTCAGATAAGGAGCCAGGATGTCCACACTAATGGTCCTGTTCTTGATGAGACAATCCTCGCAGATCCTGAGGTAATGTTTCTATAGCTTTCTTAGTTACATGGAATAACTTGACTAATGAATGCCCTTTAAAGCCGATTTGTGTATAGTCAAATAAAGAAATCCTTGACTGCTGTCTGGTCATGTTGAAACCAGAACTGTAATATTGATGATGGATGGCCTTATTGTAGTCTAAAGTGAAGTGTGTAGTTGTTAGGAACCCATATTCTGTCATATGTTGCTTAATGTGTGCAGCATTACTTAGATTATCTAATTTGCAGATATCAGATGCAATTGAGAATGAGAAGGAGGTTTCCAAGGCATTTCAAATTTATAATGTCGATAGAGCTGTCTGCGGTCGAGTAGCAGGTGTCATTGCCAAGAAGTACGGAGACACAGGCTTTGCAGGCCAGCTCAACATTGCGTATGTGAACCGTTTTATGTTTTGCTTACTTGTTGTCCTTTTGTATTTCTTATGAAAAGGTAGAAACATAATCATTTTTACATTTCAGGTTCACTGGAAGTGCAGGACAGTCCTTTGGTTGTTTTCTGACTCCTGGAATGAATATTCGGCTAGTAGGAGAGGCCAACGATTACGTGGGAAAGGTACTGAATATTCAACTCTATTGAAAATCCTGTCCGGCCAGCTTTACAAAATATATTTTATTTTTGTAGGGTATGGCTGGTGGAGAGCTGGTGGTAGTTCCTGTAGATAACACAGGATTTGTTCCTGAGGATGCTACTATAGTTGGAAACACTTGTCTGTATGGAGCTACGGGTGGTCAAGTATTCGTGAGAGGCAAGGCAGGAGAAAGATTTGCTGTTCGAAACTCTCTTGGTCAAGCAGTGGTTGAGGGCACTGGAGATCATTGCTGCGAGTACATGACTGGTGGCTGTGTAGTTGTACTTGGCAAGTAAGTACAACCTGCAGAATTTCTCATTTTAGGAATGTCATGAACCTTAGTTCATAACGGGGTAAACGCTACCGGGAGGAAGGCTGGGTGGTGTCGACTTGGTGGGATAAGAGATTAGACTATAGATGAGGGTGAAGAACCTTGGGAGAGAGAGACTAGATTAATTCATCTTCATTATTTAATGTGCCAAGAGGCTGGCGCATGCTCTTATTGGTGCTGACCCTAACAATTTGCTGACCAACTAACTAATTGATAAGATCCTCGTAAACTAATCTTATCACAATCCTAACTAATCTAATCCCTTCCTTGCACTGCTGCTACAGTACGTTCACACCCACGTGAACAGTATTCCAGCCCATGACATTACACCCCTTGTCATGTAACTCATCCTTGAGCTGCGGTGGCGGCCATAGTTGCAGCCCCACTTCAGCGAGCAATTGCAATCCCTTGCATGAGAACTCAACGTAGTATTGACGATGGTTGATAGTGAAGGCATGAGGGCCTTAACACTGACCGAAGTCGAGGAAGTCGCCGATGGTGTGGGTCTTCGGCATGTGACATTGGGGCGCTTCCCTCCATAAGAAGTGATGAAGATGGGAGAGATGCGATGATGTCACGATCCCCCACACGACACCCACCGCACACCACACCCCGAAAGGCACAACGCCAACCAAACACGCTGCGTAGGCAGCTTGGCAACCACCTTCTTCCTCGATGAGGGCACTCTTGGCACTACCACAGGCAGCGATGGTAGCACAAAAATCGCAGCAACACACTGCGACTCCTCCTTGATTGGTGTTAGGGGTGGCACCGGTGGAGATGTGACCAGCGCCGTGTGATGTTGCCTCTCCTTTGACTCAAATTGCACCTAAACCTTCAACAAGATGACCTTCATCTCAGCAAAATTAGCCCTCAACTCATTGAAAACCTTAGAAATCTTGGCATCAGAAGCCATGGTAAGTGGCTTTGATACCAAATGTCATGAACTAGTTTAGAACGGGGTAAACATCCATCGAAGGGAGGTACGATGACTTGAGGTAGAACGGCGTTAGACGAAGGAGAGCACCGATTGGGGGAGAGGAATGGATCTAGAGTAATCGGCCTAGGGGAGAGACCAGAGCTAGGGATTGGAGACATGGAAATACTTCTTCATTATTCGTTGCTTTGTAAATAACGATACAATGACTCGCTTTATATAGAGCCGACTCCAACCAACTCAATCTGAATAGCTTATCTTAACTAATCTCACCTCAATCCTAAATAATTTAATCCTGTCCTTGCACGGTTGCTACTACCCTTGCATATGAGTGAATAATAATTCTAGCTTGTGGCATTACACCCCTCCCGGACATGCAGCTCGTCCTCGACCTGCGGTGGCTGCGATGCCCAAAATGGCGCCTTCTAGTCATGGCACTCAACCGTCCGAATTGATTTGTTTGTGCTGCTACCGATGGTTGTCGATGTATCTGCTGGGGCAAATTGCTGCAACATCATGATCGTCTCTAGTGATGTCGTCCATGAGGGTAGTAACAACAGAGCCAATGGCAGCACTACCAATGGGATCGGCATGTGGTGCAGTCGCGCTAAGGATGACTCCGGTAGCATTGCCCATGGGGCTAGCGACGGCGAAACCATTGGTTGCGTCAACATTGAGGGCGAATGACGCTGGATGGCGAGCTGATGTAGCAGTGCCAATATTGGCTTCGGTAGCATTGCCCATGGAGATAGCAACAGCGAAATTAGCGGTGGAGTGGATAACTTTTGGTACAGTAGATAGCGCCACTGTTGGCTCCGATGGCGTCACCCATGGGGATGGCAACGGCGAAATCAACGGCAGCGTTAACGTCAAGGATGATGGGAGCGTCGCTCCTACGACAGCAACATAAGCCATGGGTAGGGATCGACAGCTCTGATACCATATGTTATGAACCTTAGTTTATAACGGGGTAAACACCACCGGAAGGAAGGCCGGGTGGCGTCGGCTTGGTGGGATGAGAGATTAGACTATATATGAGGGTGAGAACATTGGGGGAGACTAAATTAATTCATCTTTATTGCTTAATGTGCTAAGAGACTGCCCTTATAAGAGCCAACTCTAACAAATCAGCTAACCAACTAATTGATAAGATCGTCTTAAACTAATCTTATCTCGTCCTAACTAATCTAATCACGCTGCCGCTACAGTCCACGGATACTGCTTATTCGCACATGAACAGTAATTCCAACACATGCCAGGGAATTACCTTCCTTTTGTCCTGATATATCTGTATTTCTTATTCCACAGAGTTGGGCGGAATGTTGCAGCTGGAATGACTGGTGGCCTTGCCTACATTCTAGATGAGGATGATACACTAATCCCAAAGGTGTGCAAACTTGAAACTTCTAGTTCTCTGTAGTGTGTATGCATACATATCATTGGGGCCTGGGCTGTTTCCATATTTCTGCTTATTGGTTTTCAAGTTTTTACCCAAATGATGGTTTGTACTAAACATACCCCCTTACATAATTTACAACTTTTTGTTGCGCATTCTTCACTTCACTGTTCAGACAAGTAAAAAAATAAAAACTTGTTTTGAAGGTCAGGTTGTGACAACAGAATTGATGATTCGTCATGGTCCCAAATTCATATATCAAGGTTATAACTTGCAAGTGTTTTTTAATAGGTTAACAAGGAGATTGTCAAGATGCAGAGAGTGAATGCTCCAGCTGGGCAGATGCAGCTGAAGAGCTTGATTGAGGCCTATGTTGTAAGTGAAGTGCATTTTCTGAAAGTTTAGTGCCAAACATTGGCCAGTCCCACACTTCGCTAATTTGGATGTTGCTTTTTATAGGAAAAAACGGGCAGTGAGAAAGGTGCTACAATTTTGAGGGAATGGGAGGCATATTTGCCACTCTTCTGGCAACTGGTACCACCCAGTGAAGAAGACTCGCCTGAAGCTTGTGCTGAGTTTGAGAGAGTACTTGCCAAGCAAGCAACTGCAGTGCAATCTGCGAAGTGATCAACCAACCGCAATCTGTTAAATGATCAAAGTTAGCCAACAGGGAGGTGTTCGTTCTTTGATACTTGCAAGTGATTTCCTCCGACCGCATCAAGAAAAAAACATATTCGCCATACTTCTCAAGCACCGGACTGCCTCAAAAACTGCAATTTTGTGGAAGCTCTGCCCAAGGCATCTTTTGGAAATGAGCTCGCAGAACCATCGAGGATTCTTCCGGACGCTCTTGCACGTTAGGTAACCACCCCTGTAAATTGGTTTGCTGACAATAGATTGCAAGGCGCTGTTAAATTGCTGCATTCCTGTATAGAACTCTGGCCCTGTGTAATTATATCTTTGGTTCTGGACACAGTAGGTCTTACATTTATACACTTCCAATACGGGCATGCGAGTTGCATGTGCTATAGTGAAGTACAGAAATAAAGTGCAATTCCTCGGGTTGCTTCGTGAATGAACTGTTGCTATTGAACCCATGCCCGTGGTGTGACCGGTATTTAAGGCTAGAATCCGATGTTTGGCGTGGTAAAATCTTCTAGTCAGAAAACAAGTTACATTTCTAGGAAAACTAATGTTGCGTTACTTGTACTCGTTGTAAAAGAAATGGACGTGAGTAAATGCCATTCTTACATGTTTCTTCAGGCTTAACAACTTGTTTTGCTTTGGACTATTATTGTTCTTTGTCGCCTCTTCGTATCGGTGGTCACTGCTCGCTAATAATAAGTACTTTTCCTAAAGTTCGAAAGATTGCCGCCTGCTGCCCGATTTGAGCCGAGAGCCGGCCGCGGCCGGCTCGGCTCAAAAAATCCGTTTTTTGTTTTTAAGCCCTTTAAAAAATTCGTAATTGCATATTGGTCCTTTTTGCGTTTTTTTTTTGGCGGAGAGGGCCTTAGAAAAACACGGATCTTTCGTGAGAGGACCTTAAATAGATACTGGGAAAAACACATAGTAGCGTTCGATCATTCGGCTATTTTTTAAAATGACCTTTTCGATTTAAGCATAATCGCAGATTCTTCGTGAGAGAACCCGGATATATCGCGGAAAAAAATGTGGTTTCGTTTGTGTCCTTTGGTAGCTTTCGCTCGTTTTCTTGACGATTTAAAAAAAACACGTCGAGAAAAAACTACGAAAAAATATGCAATGCGGTGACGCCGTGAAAAATATTCTAGTGTCCTAAATGACGTAAACAAATCGTGATCGAACGGTCACCCACACCTTTTAGTAATTTCATTTAATGTCCTAAATGATTTTACTATCTAAAATTTAAAGAAATATATACATATATTTGTTGTAACGAAATAAACATCTAATTTATCTTCTTGTATGCATATAAAATGAAATTACTAGGCTATTAACAATTGTTCTTAGTGGGGGACATGAAGAAAAAAGATGACATATTGTAAATGTAATTAAAGAAACATAATTAAACGAATAAATAGCTCAAGTGGCAATAAAAAGAAAGGCTAGCATTCATCTCATATATGTCATAATGTTTTATGCCATAAGGCAATCTTACAATTTTACCCAAATAAATAGTCCGATAGCGTTCTGCGCTAATACGCTGGCAGATCATTAAGCGTTAATAGCCATTAAACCCAAGGTTTTAAATCGCGATTTTCGTGGCTTTGCACGGCAATGGCGGTGTTTGGGTCCCTAGCGTGACGGCGCAGGCCTCTCAACGACATTAAGCGAGGTTCAAGGACAAGGTCCCACGGTCGTGCTTAATAAATGAGTCGTCGTCACGTGGAAGCTAGAATGATAGGTGTAATTAATGTGTTATAGATAAGTATGGCGCCACTTTCTCTCTTGCCCAAGGTGGCGAGTCTATATAAAGTCATCTGGTGCATGAAGAACATCAATCGACTAGAGCAAAATCGGCATGAGACTCGGAGAACACCGTTATAATCGTTTCCCCAACAAAAATTAGCAGACGTAAGGTTTGTTACCCGCACGGGGCTCGAACTGGGTAAATCATTGTGTCCACCAGTCCATTGACGCCCAGAGACCCCCGCCAAGAGACATTAGGGTTTACAACCATGAAGATGACCCTACCGAACCATAATTTCCGTTTAGGGTAGACACTCAGCAATGAAATCTTGTCGGGCAAAATATGCCGGCGAGGCGCTGCTAGGTAGGGGTCTAGTGGTTGCTCATCCGACCATCTCTCCGTGTAGGTTCGTCGTCGAAGGACTTCGCCCCAGTGATGGCGGGTTCACACTGCGACAACAAGATGTGGCAGAGGCTAGTGGTTCCCCTGTACGCCCCGGCGCTCTCATGGACAAGGGATCGCCTCCGCCGCCACGGCAGATAGGCGATGGCGCTTCAAATGGCTATAAGCCTTGTCGGCGTCGGCTGGCCATGGAGGCCGCCACTCCGGCTCAATGCAGTCCGTCTCCTCCTGGACCACCCTCCGGTAGAACTTGCGGGAGACACCCCGGCCGTTCCGTGGCTGCAGGATATTATGGGCCTTGTGGACAGCGGCTCGACTCAGCGTAGGGATGCTCGGCTGATGCGAGGCCGGTTCCTCGCCCTAAGGTGCCTGTGGAGCGCCCAAGCTTCCAATCACCCTAGCAGAGGCGCTCGGCGAGCAGCGAGTAAAGGGAAGGGTGTGCAAAAAGGTCCTAGCTCCGCCAGGAGCCTCGGGGACCTGAGGTCCCATCTGAAGCTCCGGCGTCGGTCGCGCGGCGGTGATCTGCGTGATAACCTGCAGCGTAGCCGCGTTCGCGACGGACGGATGGTCCCTAGGGGTGAGAGTTCTTCTCGTGACTCTCACCCTCAGGTTGAGGAAGAGGTTCGTTCCTCTGACTTTTTGGGGAGTCACGCTCCGCTCTCCCCGGAACGGTTTCGGTAGTGTCGGGGTGAGGGGCGGGATCCCCTATAGCGTTGGATGCCGGCGTTTTCTCGATGGTCGCCGCCGTGGTGGGGCGAGAGATTTCGTCCGGCCTCCATCGAGAAGTATGACGGCACCACCAACCTAGAGGAGTTCCTGCAGATCTATACCACGGTGGTGCGTGCTGCGTGGCGAATCAGCAAGGCCATGGCCAGTTACTTTCCAACGGCCTTGACGGGTCCGCCGGTCTGGTATTGAACCTCCCGCGAGGATCGGTGCACTCGTGGGAGGGGTTGTGCGACCTCTTCGTCACCAACTTCCAAGGCTGATTCGCGCAACCGGGCGTGGAGGACGATCTCCATGCCCTCGAGCAGGAAAGGGGGGAGTCGTTGCGCGACTTCATCCGGCGATTCTGCCACTGCCGCAATACGATTCCCTGGATTTCTGAGCAGTCGGTCGTCATCGCCTTTCGAAGAGGCGTGCGCGACCGCAAGATGTGGGAAAAGATGGCGACCCGCGACGTCGCCACCACCTCCGAGCTCTTTTCCCTGGCGCACAAATGTCTGAAGCGGCGAAGCGTTCGGAGACTCGGCAGATTCAGATGCGCGCGAGGACCTGACGCTCGGAGGCGGTAGGACTTCGAGGCCCGACGCCACGCATAGCGAAGGACGCGGAAGAGCGAGGCATCGAGACGGTGGGTCTGCGCGCCGAGCGTGAGTCTGAAGACGCCGCCGAAGCGCGACCGCCGTGAGCGGCGGATATGACCGTCGTGTGGCGGCGGATGACCACCGAGTACGACGGTGACCACCGCGGTCGAAGCGCAGCGCCGTGAGGATAAGGGGCAAGCCTTCATCGTCCGATCCACAAGACCAACTCTCACGGCTACCGAGGATTGTCGTGTTGTGAATAAGATGGTCGAGCGGCGGCTCGGAGGGTCACCCCGTGGCGACGATCAAGACGAAGATCGCCTCGGCCCGGCTTTTCAAAGGCGGACCGCTACCGTGGCGTGAAGTTGTTTATTTCAAGAGTTTCGCTTTACTTCTTTTGTTTGTCCTCGCGGAAAACTTGCGAAAATGTCATGAGCCCCGGTGGCTTGGTCGCTCTTTGTTGATCCGTGGTGATGGGCGGCCTTGGCGTTGAGCTCGGGTGGGCCAACGAGTCACGAACTCGCACGGGTGCCCAAACGCGGCTCGACACACCGATCCAGCTCAGCGAGCACCACGGTTGTCTCATGAAAACGAATAAGCCCAATATCCCTCGCGGAACTGTCTCCATATCACGTGAGCCGATTGTAGGATCGAGGATGCGCTAGTAGGGGGTGAATAGGCGTATAAAATTTGACCGCTCACTAAATATTTCGCTCTAATCAACCCCTATGTCAAAAACCTAATCAATTATATATGAAGCGATAAATAAATCAGACATAATATAAGTCACCTCTAAACAAATCATAAAAATATGATACTTTAGAAGGTACTAATTTTTGTAATAAAAATACAAGTCAAGTCCGAAATCAACAAATATACTAATATATGTCCAAAAGACCATAAATGATAACCGTGGTGTGGGGACCGAGGAATCTCGATAGGTCAAAGCTACAACCACTTGGACCGGCCCCGCTCGGGCACGCCTCTTTGGACTAGTTGGTTTTTCACGCTGCAGTAGGCTCAATCCCACGACCTCGAACTTCGGCTGGGGTCCCATCCGCGACGATCTCGACCTTGGCTTGAAGGAGTCGGCAACCTCCAAGAGTAACAAGCCGCTCCTTCACTTGAACTTCACAGGCAGGCACAGTGAATCGCGCCTCAGGTGATCACCAAGTGGAACACATGCACAAGGCCTCACTCAAGTGCAACACATGCACAAGAGCCTCTCAAACCCACTCCTAATTGCAACACATGCAATTAGTTCACTCTTAAGCTCAAGAATCAAATGGGAGTGTGCAACACATGCAACACCTCACCCAAAACCTCACACACAGCAACAACAACCTGCCCAAGCCCCCCAAAGGGGGTATTTATAGCCCCCCACAAGAAAACTAGCCGTTTGGGGGCAAAACAGACAAAACCGAAAATCCCGGTCGCCCTCACGCAACGGTCGGATTTTGACTGCCAGACTGCGGCCGCAGCACCATGGGCGTTCGACCAAGGTGTACGGTCCGCCTGCCATTTCCCAGCCGGTCAACCAACGTTCTCTGGCAATGGTGACCGCGGTCCGACCACCGCCCGGTCGGCCGGGCGGGCCGTCATCACCACACGCCAACCGCAAAAAGCCGCTCCGGAAAATCACAGGGGCGGTATTACGCCTACCGCACCAAACTCCGGTTTTAAGCGCAAACTCTTTTTCCGAGCAAATCCAAAAACCATTCCTTGAGCCCACAAGTGATCAACACATGATCAAACACCCTTGCAAAACACATTTGCACCAATTCAAACCATGCTCAAGAAATTCAACCCAAATTGCGAAAACACATTTCTAATCGAAGAAGTTAAAATCGTAAGCGAATCAAACTCAGTTTATGAGATTAATCCGATAGCCATGTGAAGGTCACCAAGATGGATCAACTTGCCAACACGTCTCCCATCACATGCTCGAATTCCGGACTCATAAACCTCAGCTTTATTAGCAAAACTGAACTTGCAAATAGCATAATAAACACATTTCATGCTTGAGCACTACTCTTGCAACACATGCAAAAGATCAAATCAAGATGCATGAACTCTCTAATTGCAACACATGCAATTCTCTAGTTCGATGCAACCATACCAAAACGACTTCACACCAAAACCAAACATCAACTAAACCAAATCACACATATGAGCTCTTTACTGCTTAACACATGCAAGCCTCTAGCTCCATACAAACACACAAACACAAATTGCGGTTTGAGGCTCTCCTTTTGCAACACATGCAAAACTTAGCTCCAAGCAACATCACGGTTTAAGAAAGATTGTTTTATTGAAACCAAAACATGAAGCTTCAACTAATGCAACACATGTAAAAGTGAACTTCACATAAAAGCCAACGCACTAGTTTATCCTATTTGCAACATATGCAAATCAAAGCATTATCTGAAAACCAAATGCAACCAAGCATAAGTTTAACCCATTACATAACGCATGCCAAATGGTTAAACCATATGCAAAACCAAATCAAATAAGATTTGAGCTTGAGTGAGCGCGAATGAGATCACCAACACATGATGAAGCTCAAGCAAAGAGCGACCCTCTTAATAGCCGCGGCGATAAAACCTTAGACTCAAAGACTACAAAAGTCCTTAGCCTATCTAATTATATCTTCATTGCCCGCAGCAATCCCCTTTGGGGTCTTTATGATCTTCACTTTGATATTCGGATATCCACTCGACTCCCTTCGGGATCCACTTTTGATGCCCATCAACTCATGATGCCGTCCTTGTCCCGTTCTCATCATCTCATCCATCTTTGGACCTAACTCAATCACAACTCATAAAATAGTTAGTCCAAGATGCATGGTTGTCTCAATTTCTTTTGCACTCCATTAACACATAATGGATGCCTCTAGATCAATTGAGCACAACCTAAATCAAATTAAATGATTGTATATGTGTCTTAAGTACAATAATGCAACTCATGCTTTATTATACTAAAGAGCTATTCATTTGTCCTTAATTAATCAAGGAACACCATCAACACATCATGAAATGTTCTTAATAATTAACAAGACAAATGAACTCAATTTAAATTATCATTTAAATTGATATGAGTATATATTAACTACACAAGTTTTCATATACTCATGTTGATGAAGTAATGATCCATAATTTGTAGATTGTATGGAAATGATCATTACTCTAAATCATCAACTATAGAATACACTCCACATGTATATGTGCATAAGTATGATTGACTTGGATATAATATGCACATATTCAATTTGATTGTATTGGAGCATATCCTATATTTCCACAGTATATACTTATAACTAGGCAATTCAAATATATACTCAAGGATTTAGTTTCTTTGTCTTGATCCTTATGTGTGTCAATAATGAATCGATCAATACAAAGAGACTTTCAAGTTAAACTACAAACTCCCCTAAATATGTGCATCCATGTAATATATGGATTGAGAAACATAATGCACATTTCGTGGTCAAATGTATGGGGTTCCAATATCGCATTAATGGATAATCACAAGATTAGATTTGTCATTAACACAAAAACCATAACTAATGAAGGTTGAACTTACATGCAGTGGGCTAATTATCACCGACAATGGAACACAATTCACCAAAGTGAGCTATTCCAGGAGTACTGTGAAGGCATCAGCACCAAAGTATGCTATATTTCGGTGGCCCATCCGCAGAGCAATGGAGCAGTAGAGCGCGCCAACGGACAGATTGTTCAAGGCGTCAAAAAGCGAGTATCAGATGTGCTCGAACGACATGGCCAGACCTGGGTGGATGAGCTTCCCACCGTCTTATGGTTTATCCGTACCATAGCCAGCCGAGCGACGGGGTCCACACCCTTCCGGCTCGTGTTCGGTACCGAAGCCGTCCTGCCTCCTGAGGTCACGCTGGGCTCTACCAGGGTCAGCTTGGTTGACCAGATCGACTTCAAGTAAGAACGGTCTCTTGACCTTACCCTGGCGGAAGAAGTAAGATGCCGTGCACTGTTACAATCGGCGCACTACCTGCAAGCTCTTCGCAGACATGCGTCTCGGTCGGTACGACCTAGGGAGCTCCTTGGTGGGGACTTAGCCCTGAGGCGGATTCAGGCTCTGTCCAACACCAACAAGTTATCCCGTGGTGGGAGGGCCCCTATAGAGTCGTTTCAACAGATCGCACGGGGGCTTACCGACTAGCGCTGCCCGATGGCAGAGAGCTCTCTAGCTCGTGGAACATTGACCAACTTCGAAAATTCTATGTGTAACCCTTTCACCTCAGATTTCAATAAAGCTGTTGTTCGCTTGTCATGTTTGGTCTTCACGCCCTTTTTCTACGTTCTATATTTTGTGTTGGCTCGAATTCGGGGCTTCTTTGAGTCCGGCCTATGCGAGCGAGCGCGCTTGCTCTTGGCCCAGGTGCCGGGAGCTTAAACATTCACCCCCAGTGGTCGAGCTGCTTGTAAGCCGAATCTCTTCGTATCAACGCTCCCCCTACGCCAGGGTTCGAATTAAGCTTGTGCCCGGGTCCAACGAGTAAGGCGCAAATCGTTGCCAGGACTCGAGAGGCTTTGCCCAGAAACGATCCTAGCACTCTAGAGCCTAAATCTTTCCTCGTGTGCCTATATTATGCTCCCTGTGGGTTTTTCTAGTGCTCGCAGATCTTGGTCTCTACAGGTTTTCTAACTTGCGCCCAAGGCCGGCGCTGCTCGACCTTGAGCCCAACGGGGGCTGGACTGGATACACTACGAGTAGAAAGGCTAAGTGCAGGATTAGAAAAAAAATCTCTTGATCGAGAAATGCTAAGCAAGCCAAGACATTAACTATTTCCGCCAAAACGATGTCATTTATTGAACCCTTTTTGTCTTACAAAAGGTTTTGTTTACAGGAAAACTAAACCTATTTACAAATCGGTCATCTCACGCGTAAGCTTCTCCTGCTCAAGCTCGGCGACCTTGGCCCTCAAGGTCGAAAGCTCGCCCTGGAGTCGGAGGGCTTCGGCGGAGGCTTCGGCGGCGCGGCGCCGTTCTTCTTGAAGTTGGGACAAGGCGCTATTTGCCGTCTTGCTCGCCCGACTCAGCTTCTCCTCGAGCTCTTGAACCCTGGCTTCGAGCTCAGGGGAGGCCCTCGACGTGGTGGCTGCTTGGTCCGCAGCGGCCTTTCTTAGCTCCTCGGCCTTGGCTCGCTCGGCCTCGAGCGCCTCGGCCGACCTCGCGTGTTCCTCCTCGACGGCCTTGTACGCATGATCCCGCTCTGAGACAATGGCCCGCTCAAGCTCAGACTTGTGGGAAGCCTCGAGCGTCTTCACCTCCTTGCGGAGGCCGGCGATCTCGTTGAGTCGATTGCCGCCTTTTGCGGCCTCCTCCTCTTCGGCTTGCAAGGTTTCCACGAGCTCGAGCGGCGGCGCCTCCCGGGCCTCCACCACATCGAGGAAGACCCTCAGCGTGTCGGCGTGCGTCTGGAGGCCTTGCAGCCCTTGGGCGATCGAATCGACTTTCATGGCTCAAGGGTCAACACGGTGCTCGCCAGAAGAGAGAAAAAGAAGAAGGAAAAGGGGGAATCCAAGCTAAGGTTCGGCAATAGGGCGAAGGAACTCAAGTACTTGGGTAAGACGGCCCTCGAAACTTGCGCGCGAGTACTTGGTGGGTCTGCTGCCCGACGTCCCTGGGGCGGCGTAACCCGCTGTTGCCGCTGGGTCGTTGGGGGGGAGACCTTCGGGCACTCCGTCGGGGGCGATTGCATCTCGAGTTTCCTCTCCAAGGGCTTGCTTCCGCCCTGCTCGGTCCCAAGAATGCTTAGTCTTTGCCGCCAGTTGGAGGGTCTTCAGCCCCCTCCCATGGCGGTCTTGGCTGACCCGATCTTCAGTTTTTCCGTTTCAAGAAGCGTCTTCAACCTCGGCAATGGGGGTCCCGACCTCCACTGGCCGGGCGGTCTCGTGATGCGTGGGTCAGCATCCCAAAGCCGTCTCCTTGGCTGACCTCAGATGGGTCGGCGCCGTCCTTCAGATCCACGGAGCCGGCGGCATCATCTTGGCCGCCGCAGCTCGACGTCATTTTCATCCAGGTCGTCGAGTCCCTGGTCGAACTCCCCAGTTGTAGCCCAATTCTGGGGGCCTGGGAGGATGCGCCCCTGGCTCGAGGGCCGGCGGGACGCCAGCACGTAGGAGGCTTCCTCCTCTTCATCGGACTCAAACTCGCCCTGGACAACAGTCATCGTCAGGTCGCGTAGGCAGTGAGCTCGAGTGCTCAAGGTCTGCGATAAAGGAAGGCTACTAAGCTAAAAAGACGAAAAAAAAACCAAGCGAAGAGGGGGCCGATGATGCACCTGAGTCTGCAGCCTTCGCTTCGCAGGGGGCTGGCGAGGCCCTTGGTGCTCCGCGGGCGAGGGGGAGTCCCTTCCTCGAGGACCTCGGGCCTTGGACCTCGGGGCCCGCGGTGGGTCTAGGTCCTCGGTCGAGGTCCTGGCTACGTCCGCAGCGCTCTGTTACTGCGAGGAAAAATCCGAGTCAGAGGACGAAGGAGCACGAGCGGAGTGCTTAGGGGCTCAACCAAGGATACTCACCATCGTGCGGTCACCCCACTAGACGTGTTGCTTCTTCGGGCCTTTGCCGCTCGCTCCGTCCGGGGCTGGCCTCTTGCCCGTCTTCTTGCCCTTCCGCCAGGCGGCACGGCAACATCTTCCTTGCCGCTTTCAAGCAATTGAGCTTGTCCGCGAGTGCACCAAAGAATCAAGGAAGGCTCTAGGCGTATGCGGGACTAAGAAGCTTCGGTCAGGCCGCTTACCTCGGCTTAGCGCAAAGACGTTCTCGAACATGATCATTGAGGGTGTAGTCGTTCACGCCTTCCCGAACATCTCGCTCATCCCGGCGGCGATCCAAGACTCCCGGCGCTGCTGAAAATCAACTCATCAAAGGAACCGGGATCTAAAGCGCACAAGCTTCAGGCGGGATGACTCACGGATGTCCTCGCAAGTGAGGTCGCCACGACCTTTGATCTCGAAGAACGGTGCAACCTCTTCCACGAGGAACACCCGCTCCTCGAGAAGTCGTTAGCGATGGCTCGCCCGATGAGGCCCGAGGTAGCAGATGTGAATGGCGGCGATGGCCTCTTGGTTGTCCTCCAGGTCACCCGCTTCCGGGGTCTGCTTCTTCCCGCTGATGGGGGGTCGAACGCCAACATACTGCCGTCTTCGCCCTCTTGAGTAAAACCACCGCTCGGTCTATGGGCCGAGGGAGTCCCGAGGACGCATTTGGGGGAATGACCAAGGGATCCCCGTCCGCACTGTAGTAAAGGCATCGACCACCAGCATCCTTCCCGGTGCAGAAGAGGGAGAAGAAGCGGAAGAAAAGCGAGGGGGTGGGAAGGATTCCAAGGAACCCCTTGCACAGGTGAGAGAAGATAGAAAGAAGGAGGATAGAGTTGGGTACCAGATTGATAAGCTCGATCTCGCATTGTGCGAGAACGGCTGTGAAGAAGTCGCTCTCCGGCGTCCGCAGGCCGAAGAGCATGTAATGCTCCGTGTTGACGAGCCTGCCGCCCCGGCTGCGTGCTCGGTTCTCTCCGTCTGGCAACCGCCACATCACGGGTCCAATGACCCCAAGCCCTCAAGCTCTCTCATCCTCGCCGCCGCCGTGAACTCTTCCCGAGCTTGGCCATGGCGGTTGAGGGGAGGTTTGGTCGGAGAAAGAAGAAGGGCTCGAGCAAGGAGTTAGAAGGGAAAGATTGCGAGAGGTCGAGAGCTCTCAAAGTTGCGATAATCTCGAGTTTTATAAACCCGGTGCGTTGGAGGCCAGAGGTCAGGGCATCTCAAAAGGCGCGCTGGTCAGGTGATTTGACAGTGCGATTAAGGGTTGTGACGGCGGAATCGAGGCGGCTATGAACGGTTTCATTGCTCGATCATGTCCGCACTCGCAATTCGAAGATCAAGGGGCGCCAGGTGTAACGTCGCCAAAGCCTAGAGGTAGGTCTCTGCTCGACCTCGACTTCGGGCTTGAAATTTCCAGAAATCAGCCCCCTCTGTATGTATGGAGAGGCTCGAGGTCGACCTGGGTTCTTGCCACGACCTTGAGCCTCGAAGGCTAGCTGTCGGGATCGATGAATCGACAGTCAACGCTACGGTCAAGAGGGCCCCACACGAGGCCGAAAGCAAAGTTGGACTTCGACCGCGACCAGGGCAGCGCCAATCCCCCCACGACCTCGAGCTCGGGCAGTGGAGGGTCCCATCCCCGCACGATCTCGACCTTGGCTCGGAGGTGTGCGTTTACTTAGCGGTTACCAAGACCGAGAACCTCGGGGTCAAGGCGGACGTGGGTGCTAGATCCGGGACGGTTGCAGCACGTCTTCAATGCACGCCATGCATCGCTTCGAATCTCTCCGCCGTTCGTAACGGTGGGAGAGGTATAAAATCCTTGAGGCGAGCGGCGAAAGGGATACCAAATAAGACTAGCAATAGACCAATAGACACGATCGAACGCTCTAGCTCGAATTTGTAATCCACTCTCGTGCTCAAAGATAGTGAAGCCTCCACCTTAGGAGAAGATCGAGTAGAGCTATTACCCTCGTGGGGGCTCGAACCAGTATAATTCGTTGTGTCCTGCTCGTTGACGCTTCACCTCGACCAACGTACATACTTCCGTTGAGCGTAGCTCGTCTTGGGTCCCTTATTCACACTAACCCCATTTCACATTTGCGGTCAGGCGATCCCGTTCGTCGACAATAACTATACCATACTGTTCACAACAAGTACATAATCATTAGGAAGTATGAACGTTAGACTATTGAAAAGGGGCTTTTTATTATATTTTCTCATAGTTTAGACTTATAAGAGATGGATTTGGACTCTTCAGTAATGTTAGATTTCAAAATGAGCTTAATGTTTTGACACAAGGGTAGTTATGTAGGATAGCGAAACTATCGCTAGCTACCAGCTACATCAAATAGCTAAGCTATTTCTAGCTGTAGCAAATATAGTGGAATATTGACCCATAGCTTTGCATTTTGGGTTCAAAAAAAGCTATATCTACGCTACAGGTAGTTATTTAAAACACTAATTAAATCGAATAAACGACTTGATAAAATAGACAAATTTTAAAATATCCATAGATGTAACGGACCGGAGACCTTAACCATTTTGATGGTTGTTTACCCCCCGTCAACTGATTTTTACCTATTTTCAACTTTTGATTTTTGAACGATTTTATATGATTTTTGAGCGATTTTATTCGCATTTCTGCACACTCAAGACAAATTTAAAAAAATATAAAAAAAATTCATAAAATAACAATAAATCACAGTTAATCTATAAAACAACTCAGAGAAATTTAACAATTTTTTTAATTCATTTAGTACTTCTGGAAAATAAAAAATGGCAATTGATGAAAAGAAATAGAGACACTTTCAAATTTTTTTTAAATATGTACATGCTTGATCATGCTCTAAAACTTTAATGGTATAATAAAGAGTTCCCAAGGATGATATGGTAAAAATTTTAGAAATGTTAGACTTCATTTATTGCCTCTACAAAATAAAAAAAATAGAAGAGTATACACAAAGACAATAGCAATGTTAGAATTTAAAAAAAATACATAAGTTTGATCATCATGTGAAAATTTTACGTAAACATTAGTATTTCCTCTAGACATCACAAAAAATATTCAGAAATATTAGAATTTATTTAGTGCCCCTAGAAAGTAAAAAACAAACTAATATATAAAAAGACTCGAGTAATCTTGTGAGAATTTTTAAAAATACAGATCCGATAATCATCTAAAATTTTACAAAGATCATTAGCATTGCCTCAGACCTTACAAAAAAAATTAAAAAATTAACACATTTTGATAAATTTTTCTAAATTTTTTGAATTTGTAATTGAATTTCAACGGTTTACCGAGTGGTTTCATATATCAAACCGCTCGATATAATCGATAATCACAATATTCGCATAATTATTAACGATATTGTGAACCCTAGGTGTTACCACGACAAAGCGCCATCTATCGTGTTTTCGCGACAGTCGTCGTGGGGGCATAGGTGGTGGTGCTCCATTTCCGCAACCGCTTTGGGGATCGAGATTGTGGCATGTTCTAGCTGGTTAGAATTATCCGTATAAAAACATGTACAATGATACATATCAGCTGTTTGTAAAACTATAGCATATAGAATTTTAAGTGATGTGAAAGAGAGAGAAAACTAATGTCTACTATTTAACAAACGGTCTTATATACAGCTTTCTATTTTGTGTGGCATTGTATAGACAGTCTATTAATTGGATGAAAGACCATTACAAACAACTATATAGCCGATCCATTGTATGAGTTATTTTTTAGTACTGTCTATAGATGACATAGAGATATATTACAGACATCTGCCGTCCATAGCCCTGAAAACAACGCATATATATTGCGAAGACATTGAAAAACAAGTGTCAAATGATCCCCCCTAACTCGTTACATACAACAGATTACAAGATCACACTCGAAAGAGGCTGCTGCTTGCAACAACAAAAATAAAAGGAGGACGAAAAGGGAAAGGAATATACAACTCACTAGCAGCTTCTACAAATGATACAACTAAAAAAAAGGATCCTTTACCAAGAATATACAAACGTGGGTTCGCAAGAACCTCCTCCTACCTTGGACTGTTCCAAGGAGACGAAGGCCTGTATGGGTAACCATGGGATGCGGATCCATGCCCTAAATCAAGGCTGTGGAGCTGCTCCATTAATTGCGACCTCCGTTCTTTGAAGAAATCCAGTCTGCTCGTCAGCTCAACCAGGGTGGACGACGGCACGGACTGTTGCCTCCCATATTCAACACCCTGTGAGAATCAAGTGCTCGTCTTAAATAAAATGCGGTGCACTATTTTTCAGAACTAATGCGGCCGTAAGGACTAAGAAGCAGTGGTTTCCCTCACATCGGTTGCTTTTGGGATGTTCACGGTCGTGGAACTGCTCTCCGCCGGCGTGCTTGTTGATGCGTCCCTTGAATCACTCGAAGAGGCGTCCAAGGAATGCTTGCGGGAGAAGGGCCTAGAAGAACCATGAGGAAGCACATGCTGCTTGATGCTTCTCCAATGTGATCCAGCCGCCAACCCCTCCTGTCAGAATGTTACCGTGGCTTAAGACTCTTACAGATTGAGCTTTTTAAACTATCATTACAGTTCAATCAATTATGAAGCTGATGTCAGCTACTCATTTGTTGTAGTTGAGTTCCTCAGGTTTCACTGCTGTATATTTAAGCATAGCAGATTAAGAGAACTTTTTAGCAAACCTCATTCCTCTGCTTCTTCTCTTGATTACAGAAAGCAAGTTTCATATCAAACCCTGGTTGAATAAAGTTCCTGGTGGCAATAAAATATTTGCAACTGTTAATATATTGCAATTTCAAAGGATAACTAGAGAAAGTGACACATCCAACTGATAAACATATGCTTTAAACTGATACAATAACTGACTAAACAAACATCATGCTTCTGTTACTAATATATGTAGTTCACAAATTTGGTATATTTGGGTGTAGTGGACATGCACCACATGAACCTATATATTAATTTAATATACTAACAGCAGGGATCTCTCCTGATGTATTCACTTAAAAAAAATGTTAGGGACATGTAGTCCAAAGACAACTGAACTGAATTTAATTATGAATACATCAAGTTTTGTCTTACTGCGTGAGTTGACTTGGAAGATGTTGATAACGATCATTCGCGTCTTCGGAAGAGCCATATTGGTGTTGGCGCTGTTGATTAAGTTGGAGATGCAGCTCTGCAACCTTCTGCTTTAACCTTGCAACATCAGCTTCTGCGAGAGCAATCTCCTCGAGCTCTGCCTTTGTCTTAAGAAAAGCACAGAAAAGAAATTAGGCACCATAAAAGCTCAGAAAGTATAGTGATCATTGATGATATACTTGCTTAAAAATTTGAGTACCTTTGAATCCATAGCACGTGAATTAGAAAATTGTGCAGAAGACATGCTTAATCCAACCTCCAATGCAGCTCTAAGATCTCTTTCAGCCTGTAGCTGCTCTTGCAACCTTGACACCTAGAGGTACAAACAATTGTGAACAAAAAACATATTTCGGAAGCGTGAATGAAGTAGTCAATTCATATGGTAAAATGATATCGCATACATCCTGTTCAAGGGCCAAACGGCGTTCATGTAGTGCTTGTTTTCTTCTTTCCAAACTCGCCTGTAAGATTGCATTACCTCTAGCCTGATAAACATTTCCAGTTAGTTTGCAAGATCATCCACAACTCAAAAGTCCTAAAGAGTATATGCATTCTTTTCCTTTTGTACCTCTTTTGCAATCCTGATGTGTAGATCATTCTTTGTGACCTCAAGTCTTTGGATAGCAAGCCTGAAAGATTTATTTGCATGGTTAAAGCGTTCAGTATAAAATCAATCAATCACTGACATTTTGGTACCAGTGATCCTCAATGAAAAAGCTACAAAACAAGCATGTTCAGTTCTATCGTCACCAGTCAATGGTAGCACAGGCCACAAGCTAGCACAGAAATAACTTTCTAAATAGGTCCATTCTACAACAATTGTTTAATTCGTTATCAACTTATCATAGACAGTGGCTGGTACACATTTTGAGCAAATAGAAGAATCTTCAGATAAGCGAATAACAACAAAATGTTCCAGCAATTAGGAGCACACTTATTAATAAAACAACTTAAAGAATAACTAACTCTGCATTTCTTACCATTTATACGAAACAATCATGTAAACATGTAAATTTAGGCAGTAAATTTAGTGCTTGAAAGAAATAGGAACTTACTCTTCTTCACCTGATGAATCAACTAAATCTGACTGTTGGCTCTTTCTTGCCTGTAAAAAATCATATGTGTAAATCCATAAGGTCAAATGCTATGGTTGACTTCACAAAAGAAAAATTCTATGGTTGGAAACTACAGAAACTTCTTCATATGAAGGAAAACTAATGTTCTAGAGGAGTGTATTTCTGGTAATGTTTTCCCTAAGAAAACCGTAATTTTCTTTCAGAATATCAAAAACCGTAAGCCAACGGTCACAAATGTTCCTGACTTACTTCCATTCAACTAACATGAACCTGTAAAGGAAGACAGCAAAAGATAGACTGCTCACTTACATTATTCCGTCCCCAAAAGTTAGAACGCAAAGCCCATGTGGCCCCTGGCGGCGACACTGGCGATTCATACCTTTCATGAAACAATGCTGACTTTGTGTGGGCGGATGGCGAGGCGGTGTTTGGGTCCCTCTTGTTAGGCCACGAAGGCAACCAAAGGAATGAGGGGATGGCTTCGCCTGGAAGTCTCCCTCCCCTGGCACCTTGTGTCAGGGCCATTAGTGTGAAGGATCGACTTTCGACCGACAACGGCTTATCCCTCGGCGTCATCTTAACTTGCGTCGTAAAGCGTCACATCGGGCGGACGGCGAGGCCTCTCTTGACATTAAGCAGGGTTGAAGGACAAGGCCACGGGCGTGCTTAATAAATGAGTCATGGGTCGTGAAAGTGGAATGATGGGTGTAATTAATGTGTTGTAGATAAGTATGGCGTCACCTTCTCTCTTGCCCGAGGTGGCGCGTCTATATAAGGGCATCTGGTGCATGAAGAAGAAATTCGATCGATCGACTAGAGCAAAATTAGCATAGAAGCGGAATACTGGAGAACAGATTGTGTCGTTTCCCCAACAAAGAATTAGTAGGGCGTAAAAGTGAACACATTACCACTTAGGGGCGAACTGGGTAAATCATTGTGTCCACTCGGTCCATTGTTTCGGAGACCCCGCCAGAGAGACATTAGGGTTTTCAACTATGAAGATGACCCCTACAGAACCATAATTTCCGTTTAGAGGTAGACACTCCATGCGGAATCTTGTCGAGTGAAATCTGGCAGCAAAGAAATCTTACAATTTTACCCAAATAAATAGTCCGATAAAACAGGACTGTTAAGCGTTAATAGCCATTAAACCCAAGGTTTTAAATCGTGATTTTCGTGGCTTTACAGCATGGTCCCAAAGAAGCTACAGCTAGCTATCGCAGAAGCTATAATTTGTCGTGTTTTTAGTATTAAATTTTAAAAAAATAAATCTGTACATAATATAAGTCACCTCTAAATAAATCATAAAAATATGATACTTTAGAAGGTACTAATTTTTGTAATAAAAATACAAGTCAAGTCCGACTAATATATGTCCAAAAGACTATAAATGATAACTATACTATACTGTTCACAACAAGTACATAATCATTAAGAAGTATGAACGTTGGACTATTGAAAAGGGGCTTTTTATTATATTTTCTCATAGTTTAGACTTACAAGATATGGATTTGGACTCTTCAGTAATGTTAGATTTCAAAATAAGCTTAATGTTTTGACACATGGGTAGTTATGTAGGATAGCGAAGCTATCGTTAGCTACCAGCTACATCAAATAGCTGAGCTATTTCTAGCTGTAGCAAATATAGTGGAACATTGACCTCTAGCTTTGCATTTTGGGTTCAAAAAAAGCTATAGCTACGCTACAGGTAGTTATTTAAAACACTGATTAAATCGAATAAATGACTCGATAAAATAGACAAATTTTAAAATATCCATAAATGTAATCGGACTAGAGACCTTAACCATTTTGATGGTTGTTTACCCCCCTCAACTGATTTTTACCTATTTTCAACTTTTGATTTTTGAACGATTTTATATGATTTTTGAGCATTTTATTCGCATTTCTACACACTCAAGGCAAATTTAAAAAAATATAAAAAAAATTCATAAATAACAATAAATCACAATTAATCTATAAAACAACTCAGAGAAATTTAACAAATTTTTTTTAATTCATTTAGTACTTCTGGAAAATAAAAAATGGCAATTGATGAAAAGAAATAGAGACACTTTCAAATTTTTTATAAATATGTACACGCTTGACCATGCTCTAAAACTTTAATGGTATAATAAAGAGTTCTCAAGGATGATATGGTAAAATTTTTAGAAATGTTAGACTTCATTTATTGCCTCTACAAAATAAAAAAATAGAAGAGTATACACAAAGACAGTAGCAGTGTTAGAATTTAAAAAAAATACATAAGTTTGATCATCATCTGAAAATTTTACATAAACATTAGCATTTCCTCTAGACATCACAAAAAATATTCAGAATTATTAGAATTTATTTAGTGCCCCTAGAAAGTAAAAAACAGAATAATATATAAAAAGACGGTAGTACTGTGAGAAGTTTTAAAAAATACACAGATCTGATAATCATCTAAAAATTTTACAGCATCATTAGCATTGCCTCAGGACCTTACAAAAAAATTAAAAAATTAACACATTTTGATAAATTTTTCTAAATTTTTGAATTTGTAATTGAATTTCACTGGTTTACCGAGTGGTTTCATATATCAAACCGGCTCGATATAATCGATAATCACAATATTCAGACAATTATTATCGATATTGTGAACCCTAGGTGTTACCACGACAAGCGGCCATCTATCGTGTTTTCGCGACAGTCATCGTGGGGGCATTTAGGTGTGTGGACATGGCGGGTTGCATAGGTGGTTGTGCTCCATTTCAGCAACGCTTCGGGGATCAAGATTGTGGCATGTTCTTGCTGGTTAGAATTATCCGTATAAAAACATGTACAATGATACATATCAACTGTTTATAAAACTATAGCATATAGAATTTTAAGTGATGTGAAAGAGAGAGAAAACTAATGTCTACTATTTAACAGACGGTCTTATATACAGCTTTCTATTTTGTGTGACATTGTATAGACAGTCTATTAATTAGATGAAAGACCATTATAAACAACTATATAGCCGATTCATTGTATGAGTTATTTTTTAGTACTGTCTATAGATGACATAGAGATATATTACAGACAGCTGCCGTCCATAGCCCTGAAAACAACGCATATATATTGCGAAGACATTGAAAAACAAGTGTCAAATGATCCCCCCTAACTCGTTACATACAACAGATTACAAGATCACACTCGAAAGAGGCTGCTGCTTGCAACAACAAAAATAAAAGGAGGACGAAAAGGGAAAGGAATATACAACTCACTAGCAGCTTCTACAAATGATACAACTAAAAAAAAGGATCCTTTACCAAGAATATACAAACGTGGGTTCGCAAGAACCTCCTCCTACCTTGGACTGTTCCAAGGAGACGAAGGCCTGTATGGGTAACCATGGGATGCGGATCCATGCCCTAAATCAAGGCTGTGGAGCTGCTCCATTAATTGCGACCTCCGTTCTTTGAAGAAATCCAGTCTGCTCGTCAGCTCAACCAGGGTGGACGACGGCACGGACTGTTGCCTCCCATATTCAACACCCTGTGAGAATCAAGTGCTCGTCTTAAATAAAATGCGGTGCACTATTTTTCAGAACTAATGCGGCCGTAAGAACTAAGAAGCAGTGGTTTCCCTCACATCGGTTGCTTTTGGGATGTTCACGGTCGTGGAACTGCTCTCCGCCGGCGTGCTTGTTGATGCGTCCCTTGAATCACTCGAAGAGGCGTCCAAGGAATGCTTGCGGGAGAAGGGCCTAGAAGAACCATGAGGTAGCACATGCTGCTTGATGCTTCTCCAATGTGATCCACCCGCCAACCCCTCCTGTCAGAATGTTACCGTGGCTTAAGACTCTTACAGATTGAGCTTTTTAAACTATCATTAAAGTTCAATGAATTATGAAGCTGATGTCAGCTACTCATTTGTTGTAATTGAGTTCCTCAGGTTTCACTGTTGTATATTTAAGCATAGCAGATTAAGAGAACTTTTTAGCAAACCTCATTCCTCTGCTTCTTCTCTTGATTACAGAAAGCAAGTTTCATATCAAACCCTGGTTGAACAAACTTCCTGGTGGCAATAAAATATTTGCAACTGTTAATATATTGCAATTTCAAAGGATAACTAGAGAAAGTGACACATCCAACTGATAAACATATGCTTTAAACTGATACAATAACTGACTAAACAAACATCATGCTTTTGTTACTAATATATGTAGTTCACAAATTTGGTATATTTGGGTGTAGTGGACATGCACCACATGAACCTATATATTAATTTAATATACTAACAGCAGGGATCTCTCCTGATGTATTCACTTAAAAAAAATGTTAGGGACATGTAGTCCAAAGACTACTGAACTGAATTTAATTATGAATACATCAAGTTTTGTCTTACTGCGTGAGTTGACTTGGAAGATGTTGATAACGATCATTCGCGTCTTCGGAAGAGCCATATTGGTGTTGGCGCTGTTGATTAAGTTGGAGATGCAGCTCTGCAACCTTCTGCTTTAACCTTGCAACATCAGCTTCTGCGAGAGCAATCTCCTCGAGCTCTGCCTTTGTCTTAAGAAAAGCACAGAAAAGAAATTAGGCACCATAAAAGCTCAGAAAGTATAGTGATCATTGATGATATACTTGCTTAAAAATTTGAGTACCTTTGAATCCATAGCACGTGAATTAGAAAATTGTGCAGAAGACATGCTTAATCCAACCTCCAATGCAGCTCTAAGATCTCTTTCAGCCTGTAGCTGCTCTTGCAACCTTGACACCTAGAGGTACAAACAATTGTGAACAAAAAACATATTTTGGAAGCGTGAATGAAGTAATCGATTCATATGGTAAAATGATATCGCATACATCCTGTTCAAGGGCCAAACGGCGTTCATGTAGTGCTTGTTTTCTTCTTTCCAAACTCGCCTGTAAGATTGCATTACCTCTAGCCTGAGAAGCATTTCCAGTTAGTTTGCAAGATCTTCCACAACTCAAAAGTCCTAAAGAGTATATGCATTCTTTTGATCTTTTCCTTTTGTACCTCTTTTGCAATCCTGATGTGTAGATCATTCTTTGTGACCTCAAGTCTTTGGATAGCAAGCCTGAAAGATTTATTTGCATGGTTAAAGCGTTCAGTATAAAATCAATCAATCACTGATATTTTGGTACAAGTGATTCTCAATGAAAAAGCTACAAAACAAGCATGTTCAGTTCTATCGTCACCAGTCAATGGTAGCACAGAAACAACTTTCTAAATAGGTCCATTCTACAACAATTGTTTAATTCGTTATCAACTTATCATAGACAGTGGCTGGTACACATTTTGAGCAAATAGAAGAATCTTCAGATAAGCGAATAACAACAAAATGTTCCAGCAATTAGGAGCACACTTATTAATAAAACAACTTAAAGAATAACTAACTCTGCATTTCTGACCATTTATACTGAAACAATCATGTAAACATGTAAATTTAGGCAGTAAATTTAGTGCTTGAAAGAAATAGGAACTTACTCTTCTTCACCTGATGAATCAACTAAATCTGACTGTTGGCTCTTTCTTGCCTGTAAAAAATCATATGTGTAAATCCATAAGGTCAAATGCTATGGTTGACTTCACAAAAGAATAATGCTATGGTTGGAAACTACAGAAACTTCTTCATATGAAGGAAAACTAATGTTCTAGAGGAGTGTATTTCTGGTAATGTTTTCCCTAAGAAAACCGTAATTTTCTTTCAAAATATTAGAAACCGTAAGCCAACGGTCACAAATGTTCCTGACTTACTTCCATTCAACTAACATGAACCTGTAAAGGAAGACAGCAAAAGATAGACTGCTCACTTACATTATTCCGTCCCCAAAAGTTAGAACGCTTCACATTCAGCTGAGTTCCATTGGATTTGATGGCAGAACTGTCTTCAGAATATTCAGCCCCAGGACCAGATAAAGAAATTCCTGCATCCAAAGAAGAAAGAATCTCTCCCATTGACAATGGAGACTCATGATTGGACACCAGGTTTGATGGATCCTTTTCATTTAGTCTCTGGACATTCACTGTGCCATTTTCAGTTAAATGACAACATGAGGCATCATTTAAATCCATGTTTGCTTCCAAAGCCTTATCTTCCACCGAAGGTTCAACGTCTGAATCATCACCATGAACTACCTGTTGTCCACATTACAGTAAGAAACAAATATCAAATCATGATATCGATGCATGAACTTGCTACTCAAATAAAAATGAAAACCCAGTCGGTTTCTGATTGAACTACTCAGAATGCCTCACCCATAAACATTATAAAATAAATATAGACTAAGGACAGGCTCGATAATATTTTTTACAGGAAATAGGGAGAAGAGCTAGGTAAGATTATGCTATTATAGCCAAAATTTGAGATGCAATATGTATGTAAACAAACATGTCAACAGTAAAATCGGAAGTTTATTTTATTTTTTTACATTTTCCCTCAGTTATCTTAAAAATATAGAAGGTAAATATATGGGTGGTATCAGACCAGAAATTACTACAGATCAGAAACTTCAGATTTGAAAAACATATAAAACCTTGTAGTCATAGAGGTCACCACCAGTACATGCACTGCTTTCACTCAATTTTCCACTCAGTATTATTCGCCGCATCAATTAATTCTTGATCTACATCATTCTCTGCATCATGAAACCCATTAACCTTGGCATCCACAGTTTCATCATCCGTAGATTCTTCAGTTCCACTATCTTCAATTTGAGAATCATGTGACAGGGAACACCTAAGGTGTTCATCCTGTAAAAGTGATGATCATGAATGATAAGTAGCTTCTACGATAAATGGAAAAAACTAACAAACTGCATCAGCCTAAATTGTCCAGAATAGTATCATCAGGCCAATTAACTCTGGGACAGCAACAGGCAAACTTACTTCAAATATACCCTCGTATTCCTCTAAGAGAGTAGTGACAATGCATTGAGCACTGTTAGCAGCGTTCGCAGCAGCAATAAGCTGAGCAGAACTGTCGTCATTCATGTCTAAGTCATCTTCCATCTCACATTCACCAGCCAGAAGTGGACGCAGCAAGAGAGGAGCCATACAAGCAGCAACTGCTGATGGAGTCATTCGATTCTCAGCAGTATGAGAAGCAACAGTGTGCATCATTCTCAGAATTCTGCAAACATTAGTTTTATGAGCTATGAGAATTAGCTTGGTATTTGATAAAAAAATGCTGTTGCTAGCAAGTATGATTGTTAAACTAAACTACTAGTGCAGACAAAAGATGCATGTGTTTTGTTATTTCAAATTGCATGCTTTTAATCAAGACAAACAGTTCACCATATGATTGATCACAGAAGGGGTTAGATTTTAGCATGTACTATTCAGCATTATATCCCAGCAGGTAAAAGCCAACTCAGAGACATAAGATATCCCCATTAAACAAAATAACTAGACTAACCTCTGTAGCAGCCGCCTATTAGGCTCGGGAAATGTCTCAGATATTGCTGCACGCATAGAATTTATCCGAGATTCCTTACTTTCCAGACCTAGACAGGCATCAAGAAAATGAAAACAAATGCCAAAGCACAAAATATGGAAGCAAAGAAAACTGAGAATTCACAAAAATCTCAGCTAGGTAACTAGGTTTCTGCAAATGTTTTTTGAAAAAAAAAATCATTAAGTGTCATATATTAACTATCTGTTAAACTTTAAGTGCAGATAACCTTAATCAATGGCCATAACAGGAGCATGCTAGGCACTACATGCTAAAGAGTATTGGAGTCTGATTTTGTATTAATTTAGGTTTAGTATTATATTGGTTTCGTCTAGGCCAGGAGTCCTCATGCACTCTATATATTTGGCTGTTAGCCTACAACATCAATACAACAGTTGAATTCCGATTTTTCCTAACACCAAACAGAAAGGTATACAGAAGAAAACTCATCCTCCCTTTCTCCTAAAAAAGGTGTACTTGGTAACACAAGGGGTATGAGTGTATATACCTATAGGTGTGCAAAGTAGTCAAAGCTCCAAATATTTCTAAAATCTTATGTATCCATGGTTAATTACAGTAACTGACATACTGCAAATGCTCCTTCTAATATCATATAGAATAGTGAATTTGTTCCTATTTATTGAAATCTTTGACAAGGTTATGATAAAATGAAGGCAATTTCATTGAACCCCCCAAACAGGGCCCCTTCTCTCCGCAAGATCCTTATGAGGATGACCTTATACCCTGCACCACCATCCCAAATCAAGGAAGTGGATTTAGGTTAGCATAAATTGAGCACTTACGGAAAGCTTCTAATAATGCTGTACAGCAGGAAGCAGACACTGGAGAAGAAGGTAGCCCACGGAGAACATGCTGCAGATATATGTTTACATGAATATAGTTGGCGAGCAAAAATAAACTATCGAAACTCTATTACATGATTACATTTACATCTATGAATTTTTGGAGCAACAGCATAACAGGAATTACAGCAAGGTACCTTTACACAGTCACCAACAACGTGAGCATCCTCTCCCGCTGCAAACTCAGTCCTTCCTGGAATAAAACACAAACATGTGCACTAACTGAATTATTGGCACAATGGCACCAAAGTTACCAAGCCACAAACATCACCAATTAAATGACACTATTCCAAATATAAACTAGGTAACCGCGTAAACCTTGCTCATATTCTTGCATTCTTCTGTCAACCTCCTCCACATCTGCAGCCTGACGCAAAATTCCCTCCACCTTTATCCCTAAAAGAAAATATTCACATTTGCAATTAAATATTTAGATTGGTGTTAGCATACTGCATAGCAAATAGTAAAGTGCAGCCGGTTCTAAACTTTGGTGATAATTAGCATTGTTTGGTCCTACCATGTTTCTCAAGAAAACGCAAAGCTTTTTCTAGAAAAGAAGGGCTGCCATCAATATCTTCCAGTGCAAGAAGGATTGGCCTGCCAACAACTAACGATTTGATAGGTCTCTTCTCTCTCCCTGCAGACAACAGAGGAAAGGTATGAACAAAGAACGGAAGGATATTAAGTTCGTCATGAATAAAATAAGTCATATCATAGACTCGGTGTAGAGAAACCGACAATTTGGAATAGCTCCTTCATATGCATCTGTTGTGTCATTACGAAATATCCCATCATGTCCCATCACAAGAGCTGCATTTGGAGCCTGTGCAAGAGCTTCTTCCAATGCTGTTTTCCACTCAAATAAATCTTCGGATGTTTCTGCCTGTTAAGAATAACAGGTACTTTTATTTGAATTTGAAGGAGCACTAAAGGGCATAAAGCAAAATCATTAGGCTTGCATTTGCTCAAGTGGATTGAACTGTTTAAGCTAGATGGTTAAACAGACACCTTCAAGGTGAAAGCACGACCATCACGGCCATCTGGAAAAAGGACGGTCAACAATTTTTTGTCTTCCCTGACCACTACACTGCAAATTGGAAGTATTGTTAGTAGTAGTACAAAATTGTTTGAGCTAACAAACCAAAAGAGAAGCAGAAATTATCCGTCTCCATATAGACTGCACACAACAACACCTAGGACAGTAATCTTTGTGTAAAATGCACCAAAAAAGAGAATATTTGTCTAAGACACATACCTCCCAGAATTATTCAAGTCAATTCCCCCCAAAGTAAGGTTCACTTCACCACTTCTCTGGGGAGAGGTATTCTACAATGCCAAGAACAGGTATTATACAAGTGAGGATTCTATGCTACGAATATAACTCGTAAGCCAGACCAATGAATGAAAAGGAAAAAATAACTAACAAGTGGTTCCATTGAACCTCCTCTGTGGTGTAGGCAATAACAAGAATAAGCAGTTTTATGCAGCCAAGGATCAAACATTGAACGTAATTTGATGTTTTAAGCAAAGGAACACATGAAGTTGGTTTAACGAGGATGAAAATTAAAAAAGTGAAAAGACCAAAAAGGTGAAGTAATCATTCTGCTATTCAGCACAGCACTCAAAATACTGTGTACTCGTGTATGATTGTGATCTCAATATATATGCATAGATGTCATGAAATCTGAAACAAGTTAGAACAACAAATCAGACTAGTACATATTGGCAGTGACGAAGAGATATGATAGTCATAAAAGTGTCAAAGTAGATATTAGATAGTGTTTTGAATTATTAGATCAACAAGCTGGGCCAAAACACAATTTCTGTGCATAAGAGTCTACATAATATATGCTTTACAGTATAGCCATTATTTACATTGAGAACAAGAATTAAAAAAAAAATACTAACAGGGTCACTCTTGAAGAAAACCAGTGAAGTTCGAGTGAGGATGAACCAACGCTTTTTCCAAGATTTCCATCCAATTCCTGAAAATCATAGAAGCAAAGGTTCTTTCTAAGATAAAAGCAAAGTGAAACTGTCATTAGCCAAAATTATATTTTCCTTTCAATGCCAAAAAGATGTCTAGTGGTTTTATAGAATTCATGAACATAACCCATTTAATGCAGGGGGTCAAGATGATAAACTAGAAGAATCACCCTAGGCAAGATTCAATCAATGTTTTCTTGAATAATAATGCAGAGAAAATTAGCCTAATTGTGTTATTTCTGAATTTGATTATCTGCAACTGAACTCCTCGTCATGCATCTATTGGGCCAGGACATAACTAAATTGGAGCCTACAAGCTAACAACAGACTCGAACTCGTAAAAGAATAAAAGGAAACCAATGAACAGAGATTTGAATTCGGTTGCAAACATTATAGAATCTCTGAGACTCCAATCCCCTCTGTTGCCTTTGGCATGTAACAGACATGGATACTACAGCTAGTGATGTCAAAAACAGATTGAGAAAAATGGAAATGGACTCAACGTGGTGTGGGGCTTCCTGATGCCTGCTAGGCATGGATAGGAAACAAAACTACTATCTATACTAGTATGTTTCCAATCATACATGAATTGATATCTTTCCATCTGTAGTTCCAATCGACAACTCAATTCAACCAGTGGACTCTTGATGTCAATACGGGAAACTTGACATGGTCTAGCATCATCTTATTTTGTCTTATTAACGTAGCTAGGCCTCCTCATCATTGATTAGAGTCTATATGATTTAGCTCTGCACACAATCCATCCATTCCTGATGATGATTCATCTCAATGTCAAGAAAAAAAATAAAAAGGAAAAAAGCCACTAGTAAAACCTTGAACAACAGTATTAGAGCAAGTGTAAATGCTTGAAATGGATACTTATGAACGTTTCCTTTGCCTCAAATAAATTAAGATAAGCAACATTGTTATGGCCTAAAACAAGAGAAAATAAATAAAATGTTTGACGCAAATAATTTTACCTTTGGATGATATGAAGAGAGGACCACTCTTAAATGCCTGTTTAGAAGGGTATTGTGATGTCAGAAATATATAATGATAACAATAAATAAGAAATAACAGGTTTTAGAATTGCAACATGTTGTTTCAATCAGAAATTTTGTTTGTAAGAGAACATCGAGCAACCAGTACACAGATAAACATAACACTGTTAAAGCAAAAGTGCAATGGGAACCTACGTATCTGATACGCCACAACATATACATAATGAACCATGCGAAGTGCCCTCATCTTGAAACTAGAGTAGGCTCTCCAAATAACAAATGAATGCGCACAGCTTGTTCTCCCATGCTCACAGATGCACAGAGACACACACAACGGAAAAAAAAACTCCAGCGAATTCTTCACATTGCCCCTAGATTCCCACTCTCCCTGCACTCCGTATCCAAGTCTATCTAGTCAAAGGCCACCTCAAGGATCAAGCAACACCACTCAACCTGCAAAATACCAGTGTCCTCACACATCTCTGACACCAATTGGACACAACCAGCATCTGGATTAATGCCTCCAACCTCATAGCAGGCTAAATCAAACCATCACCCAAACAATTCCATAGTTCTATTCACATTCCTGTACTAAACAGCTCTACTCCAAGCCAATTTTAATCCACCATGAAGCCCGCCACTCGTGTTTGAGAGCGCACGAGATAACACCTCCAGGCCGCCCAATCCAACCCAAACTCAGTAGCAGCAGCAGCAACCCTTGCTAGCTCGCAACTTCCGTCGCCCCGGTGTCTTTCGCGTTAGTGTCAGCACCCATCACGCCACCGGCGAGCTGCATTGCTCATTCGCGTCATCTCGCCCCAGCAGCTCAACCCCAAAAATTCCACCACCGCAATAGTGAGACACCTATCCAGACGCCAAAGCAAAGCACCTCTCCGCCACGCGCAGCATCAGGTACCAAACCGGCCCCAAACTCCAGCCCAGCGCCCCAAACGCAAGCGAGGAATCGGAGAGAGATAGAGAGCACGAGGAGAAGAGCACCGAGGAGAAGGCCACTCACCGCGTTGCCGCTCGCCGACGCAGCGCCGCAGCGCTGCTGCTGCTGCCGCTCGTCCGCTCCGGCCCCCGGCGCCGCCATCCCCGCCTTCTCCTTCTCCTCCTCCTCGTCAGATCGTCCGCATCAGCCAGCTACCACAGCAGCAGCAGCAACACCACCCACCACCAACACCCGCATTGGATCCAGCCCCGGGCGCCGCCGCCGCGGGAGACGCAACCGATCTGGCGTGCGGAGGAAGGGTCGCGATGGGGAGTTGGAATGGGATTAGCCGGTAGTTAGGACTCGGGTTTTTGGAGGTGGAGGCGTGGGGGCGTGCCGCCTGCAGCTGCTACGGAGCGAAAGCGACGGCGATTACGCCAACGCACGCACACTCGCTGCGCCAATCTCTCTCTCTCTCTCTCTCTCTCTCTCTCTGTAATTGCCTGTCTTTGTCTGGCTGTCTCTGCGAATGGTTTTGGAGTCATTTGGGAGCTTGCTCCGATGGCTTTCTCGGATTCTCGATGGTGTGTTTGGTGGGAGGTTATCTCTTATATAAAGTTAGAATTTTTTTCACGATACTTTATCAAAATTATTCATCTTTACCACTATTATTTAATTACTCATCTTTGTCGTTATTCTTTAATTACCTACTTTTAACACAATTAATGATCTTTGCAAATAAACTTTTTATCGCAAATTGAGTTTCCGTTGCAACGCACAAACACACAATTAGTGATCTTTGCAAATAAATTTTTTATCGCAAATTGAGTTTCCGTTGCAACGCACGGACACATGACTATATTTTAATGAGTAGAATGAGATGGTTTGGTAGCATTTGGTTCTATTGTTTTGGATAAATTGAATGATTTATTGTTTATAAGGAATATTTCTCAAATTTGTATCTTACCTTCTATGATAGGAGAATTTCATTCGAGCAACAAAAACTTATGGATGATTTTTAAAAAAAATCATCTCATGCATATTTCACTTGGTACAAGCAATCAAATACATATAATCATGCTGCGCAGTCCTCTTATTTTAACAATTTTAGCTTAACCCTCCTCTCGATTTGCCTCAATCTCATCTGCTTGTTTGTTACGGAAATTTTCCTTATGCTACATGACACGATCGCACTGTATCCCCTCGAAATGTCACTGTGTAGTAGGAAACAACCTGGATACATTTGAAAAAAAACAACGGCTAAGAAATGAGGGCACCGGTGTTGGCGTGGGAATGTTTTAGCGTGTGGTTGGTTATTTGTACTAAGTGATACATATATGAGATGAGGTTGTTTGTACTAAGTGATATATATATGAGATGATTCAAAAAATTATCAACCATGTGTTTGGTTGTTTGAATAGAACTGTCCTGTCCTGGACCGTATGATACAAATTTGAAGAATATTTTCTATAGATATTAAATTATTCCATTCACCTAAAACAATGTAATCAAATGGTACAAGACCATCCCATCCCATTCAACCTCATCCCACTAATCAAACACACCCTTAGTTTAAATATTTTTTGCAGAATAATTGTCTGATTGTGAACTGCGTGGAGGTATAGTAGTATCGTTTCTGTGGGGAATGAATGATACCTTTTTAAGTTTTTAACCCTTGGAGTTTGTCTAGAGCGATTAAATTTCGTACGAATTTTAAAGGGGAGGGAGAGAGTGATTCACCTGTGACAGAAATTCATGTGAAGCATCCTTTGTTCCAAATGGGCCTCGAGGGTCGTACTCGTATCCAGTTGGTGCAATGGAATGGGCTCATGCTAATGTCAACTTTGTTCTACACAGCAGAATAAATGAATATATAGTACCATTTAACAGGTTTTAGTTGGACAGCCCTATTCTATTCATCATGGATTAGCCAAATTTGTCTATGCTAAGGCCAATGCACAACAAGTGCACATAATTTATTGCGTGGATGCACTACTGAATTGTTAACAACATAGCATCAAGTGTAAAGCGTACATATACGTTTTCCAAGACTTGCTTTCGGTATTGCGTGTGCTGGGGAGATTTTGGCAGAGAGCAGGTGTGACTCAACGAGATAGAGAGATTGGGTATGTTAGGCGGTAGAGAAAGCTTTGGGACGAATCAAACGAAAAGGAGTAACTGCTCACTCGGTTGCTAAATAGATATTATTTTAGGATATTGTACTTCTACTAAAATATATCTATAAAAGAATATATTATTTCTCTTAATTAGATCACTCATTATTTGAATGATATTTCTTACTCTAGTCTTTGGTAGTAAATAGCTAAAAGTGAGGGATATACAAGGAAGCAGAGGTAAGAAATCGACTCAAAAATATAGAATGGTGTGCATTTAAAACCAAAATTTAAAAGCTAAAATGACATATACAGGTATTTTTCTCAGTGTCGGTACCAGTATTTTCTCAGTGTGGTGGCGAGCTAGCTGGCGGTTTGCCTTTTTCCGTTTTCCCTTTGTTTTCTCGCTTCTCCTCCCCTACCTGCTACAGTGTCCAGTTGGAGGAGGGATCCTTTCAGGTTTTGGTTGGGCCAGCTCGCGTAGTCTTCGGCTGGTGCAGTGCAGCATAACTGATGGGGATTAATTTGTCTCGGAGAGTTTCTATCTAATAGGTAGTTGAGAGTCTGCAGTGAAAACAATTTTTGTTTCTGAAGGTATTTGAATCAAAATTGCATCTTACATTTGAAAATTTTGGGTGGTAAGTACTGAGCCTTTCTGCTAACTTCAGGTGAAAAGTTTAAAAATGACTGTTTAACTGACATACTTGCTGACCCATATAAACTAGTCTTAAATTGTACATGATTGCAAACAACTTGTTCTTTTTACTGTAGGATGGTAGCGGATGATTGCAAATGAGTGACGGCACCTTCGGCAAACATGTTGGCGCATATCCTGCAATCATTTTTCACGTCATCTTGCACGGCGGTAAAAAAAGCATTCAGGTAGGCTAATCAGTAATCACACCATCACTCCAGCCGCACATACTGAAAAGAACTAGCTGTACGCTTTCAGTAAAAAGATTAGCTTTTAGCCTTTTGCGATGAACAGGGAGACAGTACATTCACATGCTGATGGGCTCGCTCAATGCCTCGATCTTGTCACTTTCGACCGATTCAGGGAGCAGCGACGCGAGCCTTTGCAGAAAAATCCATAAAAACAAACGCTTTCAGACATTTTTCGATGTCCGTCATGAGCGACAAAGATCTTGCAGCAGTTAAAGCCCCATCGATCCGGGTGAATTGTAAACTTCCCTACAATTTTTCCCCAAGTAAACTTTTCTACAGTTACTGTCGCAAGTTCAGTAAGCTTGTAGTACTACTACTTTTTGTTCGAAAGTGAGTTTTGTCTTGCTTTGTAGAAACTCACATCGTCTTGTACACCACTTTGTAGAAAGAAGCTGCTCCATATATAACTAGCAGCACAGAATTTTTTAATTATTAGCCTTGCTTTCAAGACTCCGTTTGAAATGTAAGAGTGGAAATTTTTAGAAATCGGTATATTCCTCCCAAATTCATACTCCATTCCAAACGAAGCCTAAACTTGGTAACACAAGGGCTAGCGCAACTTCTCGAGTTTGGTTTACTGCAGCCACCTACGTCTCAAGAACGTATTGGGCAACGTTGTCCATGGAGACGACAAAAGGTATGTAGGCTGCCGCAAACATCTTCTCTGAGAAGATCTTCGTCATCGGCGTTGTTGTAGGAGACACCATTGACAAGTTCGAGTTCTCGGCGTAGTTAAGAGCAAATTTGTAATACTGGTTTAACTGTCTGTGGTTTTAATGACTAAGAGGTTATCCTTTAATCATGTAGGAGAGGACAAATTTGTCCTGAAATGACAATGGAGTATAGGTTTGCTAGCTCTACGGCCTCCATACTTCACTTTGTAAGTAAAGGGTGTTTGGCACAACTCTAACTCCATTAAAATTTATAGAGTTGGTAGAGTAAGATGTTTCTACCTACAGAAATTTATGGATCTGAAGCTTGTTGAGTACATTAAGAGTGTTTAGATGGATCATCTTGTTTATATTTTAGACTAAAAATATAAACTTAATTCACTTTATTTTAGTCTGCAACCTTCAGATCTGAAGTGAAGCTAAGATCTGTAACTTTGCCAAATAGAGCTTAAATGTTGCATGTATTTGGAAAGCATGGTCAAGTTCTTGCGCAAATCTGCGTACAAGCTTTAATAGGGTGCTACTGCGAAGCTTCAAATTTGAAAGCAAGATACGGGATTCTACAACTACGTCTTTCCACTACAATCAAGCATGAATAATACGCATGCCTGTTCCCGCTCACATCACCTAAAGAATTAGGGAACGACTAAGAATCGAACGTCCGATGAAAAGATTCTTATCATAGGGTTGACACAACATCATTAAACAATATATGCAACAATTATAATTAATATATGCAACAAAATATAAAGAAAGAAGTGCAATGTCTTAAAAAAATTAAGGATTCATTGAAAATTGGATTCCCGGTAGTCTGCTTCCAAGAATAATGTGGGGGGAGAGAGAGAGAGAGAGCGATCTCCCAGCCACTGCTGGCTCACCGAAGCCCCAGCTTACTAGAGGAGCAAGGAGGGATGGAGGATGAAGAACCCAAACGGTTCCAACAAACTTACAAAAGAGATGCAACATCTATACAATGAACACACAATAAAATTCTTCACGTTTGCAATAACCAATCACAGACAAAAATACGTGGAATGACCTAACAAACAATCGCAACAAAAAAATATTGTGCAACAAATCCATAACTAACTACAATAAAGGAAAATTCTTATGCAGCAAAATCTATAGCAACTGCAACAAAAAAAAAAGAACACTATGTGCAATGATTTTGAGAATACATGTTGCAACAGTTGATAAAAAGTGCTGCAACAATCTAGAGAGATACTTGCAACAAGCCTACTAGGAGAAAGATGACATGTGGACAATAGTGAAGATCCAATACTAAGAAGAGAGTAACGACGGTTGACATAGTGCTATGTCTGCCTCACAATGATGCCTTGTTGTCGGCCCCACAATGGTGCCTTGTTGTCGGCCCTACTCATCATCCACCTCCTCTTGGCCTCGGCCTTGCTAGAACCAGTGAGCTCCTTGCATAAGAAGATATTCAAATGAGCTCCCGCTGCGGCGTATGTTCTCATCAATTGAGAGTGGCTAAGATTTCTAAATGTCAGTCGTCGTCGATGGAAGCAGTAACTATTGGGTATGAGGATTGAAAGCGAGAAGAGCAAGTTTGTGAGAATGGTGGTTGGGAGCGATAGGAACAATGAATAGTAGATATAAAATTATCTATTTTTTCTTCCTCGTTGACACAAAGTTAGGATAGTATTGAACCGTGGGCAAGGTTCAAAATCCTGATAAAATTTCGTTCAAGGATGATATTCCAAAAACCAATGAAATAAAAAAGTAAAAAAAATTAAATTGCTATATTTTTCAAAAATTTTGTCACAATTTCGACCTTTTAGACCGAAATAGCTAAAAAAGGACCGAATTTACTGCAAGAAGGACCGGAACACACGTATGTAAGGATAGTTGGTAGATGCTTGGGGTCCTAGTATTTTATGGGCCCAGGCGAAAATTTATATGGAGACCCTTCCACCTCCTCATATATATATATATATATATATATATATATATATATATATATATATATATATATAGTCCTATAAACACACATCATTGAAGAAATTAATATTCAATGCACAAAAAATACTTTATAGAACAATTTAAAGTTTATGAAATGACAAATGTAAATTATAATCATAAACATTTACTTGGCACTTGGCATCATCTTAAAAAATTTCTTCTAACATTTTGTGATATAAAGTCATCGATTATACTATTGATATCAATCTCGTCCAATAACTTCTTTTCGATGCATAAAGTCGCCAAATCATTTAACCTTTCTTGAGTCATTGTTGATCTCAAATAGTTCTTCAACAATTTCAATTTTGAAAAGCTTCTTTCAAATTACAAGATCCACGAGCCACATAAATAAGATTCGATAAGCAATGGAGACATTAGGATAACAATTCACATCTTTGACATGCTCGAAAATCTCCATAGCAGATAATGCGCCATCTGGCAAAGTGAATTTTATAATCTTTAATTCAGAAATAAGATCATGTACCTCATATCAGATGAACCATCATGAGAGAAAGTGTCTGCAAATTTAGTGCAATACTCTTCAAGTTCACTATCATTTAATAACTTCAGGGTGCTTGAGCTCAATAAAAATCTGAATATATCTTTAAACACCATGAGTTCTTCGAATCTAGTCTTCAAAGAAATGATCGTCATATCAACCAAAACCAAAAAATATTTAACTTCAAAAGCCCTCTCGGTTCTAAGATTTCTTCTTGGCAATTACTTTCATCGGATCAACTTGTGACACGTTCTTTGTTGATTAAAAACCATATGGTGTAGTTGCATCTAGAGGGCTCATGACTTTGGGGGCAGGAAGTGCCGCCCACCCACCCCCTCAGGACTGGCCCTGGGTAGATGACTTGCTTAGACCAACTCCTGAGACCTTAGGTAAGAAAGAAGACTACAATAGCTCCTTATGCCAACTCGGCTACAATAAGTATGTGCTAAGTGAGAGGTATGGAATTTTTCTAGCATTTAGAGACCATTTCGTAAAATTGGAAAAGGCCGAAATTTTAGTCATTTTCACAAAAATTTCAGTTTTTCTAAAAAAATCCGAATATCAAATTTGCATTTTAAATTTTAACCAGATTTGGACATCGAATTTTTGGATTTCTGTCGTTCCGAGATGGGATCTAGAAACGAAATTTCGAACAGTGTGCCTTCCAATCGACGAAGCGCGTCCGATATTATTCGGATGAATGCTTCGTAGCAATCCCGAAAGAAAAGGGAAATTGTAAGCCGTTCTCACCGAGGAAGCGGAATGGAGAAAATGAAGCGAATTAAGCAGCTAAAACCCTAGCCCTCCACGAATGGTCGCCGCCTCCCTCCGCGCACCACAATGCTGCTTCGCCGCCTCCTCTGCTCCTCCCGCCGCCTCCGCCACGGTCTCCAAACCCTAACTACGACTTCGAACGCCGCCGCCGCCTTCTCTCCGCTCTCTTCTCCACTTCCATTTCGTCGCCTCCCCGCTCTCCTCCCCTCCCACCTCCTCTCGCCGCGGCTCCTCTCCACCTCCGGTCGCGACGACGACACCAACAAGCCATGGGTCTTCACGCCGGAATCCGGAGATCCGGACCCCTTCGCCATTGAAGGCCACGACGCCGCCGCCCCCGCCACTGGGGAGGCGCCACTAGGATCGAGCGCCACCATCGATGACCCGTGGGCGAAGGGCTTTCGCGCAAAGGACAGCGAGAAGGGTGACATGTTCGAGGAGATCTACAAGGAGGAGGTGGCGTCCGCCCCTGCGGCGGGAAAAGCGGCACCGGCCGCCGCCGACGAGCTGTGGACGCTGGGTGAGGAGGAGGAGAAGGATGATCCATTCGCAGCGGCCGTGCTTGACGAGGGGATTGAGGAGGTCGGAGGTGAGTATGGTGGGCTCGATGATCTCGATGCGGGTGGAGACGAAGAGGGGAGCGGCAGCGGCAGGAGAACAAGGCGAGAGAGCAGGAGCTGATGGAGACTCTGAAAGGTGATCTAGAAGTGCCCATGTGTATCTGTGTTTTGATTTCTTGGTAGTGTAGTAACGGAATTTGGGAGCATGAGGTGGTTTGTGTTTATTTGTGCAGGACTAGTTAGGTAACTGATCGAGTGCCGTAGTTTAATCTGTAGGATCATGTTCATAAACATACTAGATTCCTGCATTTGAAATGGAAACCACAAATATCAGTTAGATGTTGTTTGCTAGTATGGGGATGAGCCTATTGGTTTTGTACACTTGATCGAGAGCTTGTGAGCTATGATACATTTGCTAAGTGTCTTAAGTATTTTAGGATGTCATACATTTCAATGCAGATTAAGGTTATCTCGTGATGAAGTTGATATGTACATGTTGGTCCCCAGTAGTGTTTGCTTCAGGTGAGGTCATTCATTCGTGTTGTAAACTGTCCAATATGATAAAGCAGCATGGAATCGTCCAGATAGTTTATTTACCACTTTTGACGATCGTGATGTCTGTGCTGTGCCATTTCATGACTGATTCGAGTATTTAGTATGACCTTAGTTGCCTCTGATGTCTGATTCACAAATTTTTATTTCTGGTTTTGAGTGGGAGCTTATTGAGAATTCTAAATCAACAGTGCACGCAGATGTAAGTAATGTGGCAAAATAACTTCTTTGTCCTGATTGCAGGTCCTAATCGTGCATTTGGTGATCTCATTGCGGCCTCTGGTATTACAGAGGATATGATCGATAGTTTGATCCTCTTGAAGGACGTCAGGGGCATTCCGGGATTGCCTCCCCTAAGCGAAATACAAGATAAAGCTATACAGAAATGGAGTGCAACATCAAGCAGAGCTGAAGTAGAACGCCAAAAGCAAGAAGAAATTGCTAAGGCACGTGTAAGACAAGTTGACGAGAAAGGAAGGGCTTATGGAACAGGGAAAAGGAAATGCAGCATTGCCCGTGTTTGGATTCAGCCCGGTGATGGCAAGTTCATTGTCAACGATAAGCAGTTCGATGCTTACTTCCCAATTCTGGACCATCGAGCTGATCTTCTTCGGCCATTTACCGTGACCAAGTCTTTGGGGCTTTGGGATGTAACCTGTACTGTGAAAGGTGGTGGTGTCTCAGGTCAGTGTTAGTTCTGTACAATTGTACTTTACATGATGTCCCAATAGGCTAGGACGCTAGGTATTTGAATTTGTTTTGCTAATATGAACACTGTATTTTGCTATTATTTTAGAGGTTGGTATGCTGGTTTGCATGTGATTTTTACTGAAGTGTTTAGCATGCAGTAACATATGCATATACTAGTCCTTGAGTTTTATTTACATACTAAAATGGATCAGGCACTCATGTATAAGCTATGAGCTATGCATGGATGTGCAAAATTGTATGTTCGTAGGCCAGAGCTATATGCATGTGGCATCCATTCAAAGCACAATTTTCAACAATGTGCATATTTCAGTTCTCCATGATTCCAGCTTGAAATTATTTCTCTTATTCTACAATTATTATATGTAAGCTAAAAGCTTAATCATGTAGTATATATTTCACTCCATTGTTCCTAGGTATCCTAGAACAAAAGAACTATTCATAGGCTGCATTTCAAGCTTTTGCTTTAATGTGAAATATGCTTCTAAATCTTTGAAGCATCAGTGTTTAATAATTCAGCACCGGTGTTGTATTCTATACAGTGCAGCTTTTCTAACGTTGCTTATGTGCATTTACTGTTTGGGACACTACTCTTTCTACATGCTTAATTGATCATACCTCGTAGGTTACACGAAACCTCTCTAGATTGAATTTCTTTTCTGTAAGTGCAGGACAAGTTGGGGCTATCCGCCTAGGGATCAGCAGGGCCTTGCAGAATTGGGAACCAGGACTGCGTCCATATCTCAAAGCAGGTAAAAGCAGATGGCCTTCACCACAGCTCGTTTTTAAACTTCCCCTCGCTATCAAGATGTTTGACACTATGAACGATGCCAGTTGCTTGAATATTAAAAATTTCCCCTTGGTAGCAACCATTCAAATCAGAATCATATTCCAGCCAATGTTGTTGCCTTGTTATCCTTTTTCATTTGTATACGCTCTTCCAAAAGTTACTGATGTCTTCATATTTGCACCAAACAGCTGGATACTTAACAAGAGATTCGCGCGTGGTTGAAAGGAAAAAGCCTGGAAAGGCAAAAGCAAGAAAGAGCTTCCAATGGGTCAAGCGGTAACAGGTAAATTCTGCTGATTTTTTGGGGCCAAATTGCCAACGGAAGATGGTTTTTGACGTTGTTCTTGTAATGCTTCAGGTCTATGTGCAAAATTGCCTTAGTTTTGGTGTCAGGCCTCTACTCTTTGTTGTGGGTTTCTTGTCAACAAAGATCTGTGCTGTTCTTGCGGAGTCTGATTTCAAGCTTCATACTCTGTTCCAGTTTGTGTCGGTCATGAGGATCATGAGACACAAAGTTTTCAATCTTTTTAATGATGGTGACGAATTGATCCAGAAAATTATCATTTGACCTAATCAAGATGCAGAAGTTCTTTTGCCATGAGCTGTCAATAAAACCCATCGGGCCTCCATTTCTCCAATGGACCTGTTTGTTTTAATCAACCGTTTACTTAAACCAGAAACCAAAAGTCGTCCAATAATCTCTACTAATATAAATTTGCAGTTGGTGGCAGCGGTCCGTTCTTCCTAACCCTCTCCCTCTCGGGCGCCACCATATCTTCAATAATGGCTAGTCATTATAGTTAATTATTCTTTTTCGATTCTGACCAACTATATCTCTCTCTAAATATGGTGATTATTATAGCAAAATCTCGATTATTCTTTGGTAATCAATAGTCGCCAATCATTCCTTTTGTACTTTATATATCTTTATCAGATTTCACATAATCAATCAAGGAATTCATTCAAGATCTCCTATATCGTGTCGCCATGGCGTAATGAACTTGACTTAACCGATCAATAAGTGACGGTGACGTACATGGTCATGGCCTTGAGGCCGAAAGCGCCGCGTTGAGAGTAACTATGTCGAGATGGACATTTAGAGCGACGTCCATGGGTGTCTTGGACCCCGATCTGCGGCATTGACGTGAACAAAGCGTACTACAATTCGGCGCGGTTGCCCGGTGACACCGATGGGACGTCGTCAGCGGTGAGAGAATCATTGGCATACCCTTTGGAGATAAACGGGTTGATCCAGCTGAATGTCGTGAGAGAGAGGAATGATGAGGCGCCGTACGGTGTGGCGGGCGCATCGGCACTGGTGTTTTCTGGTTCACCTTCATGGGCTCTGGCGTCATGGCCAGCGAAGCCAGTGATGACTAGGTTCGCTAGAGGCATAGAGACGAGTAGGCTGGCAAAGGCGAGAAGGTCATCTAGGAAGAGAATGAACTGATCGGCAACAAGAACGACCACCGCCAAGCGGAGAAAAGCGCGCGCCGAGGGTGGTGGCGATCCGAAGACGCGAGGTGCAAATCTTTGGTGGCGGCGGTGACCCCTTTCTCCGAGGCGATCGACTACGGCCATAGCATCTTGCGACGAAGTGGGCGGCGAGCGGACTCCAAATAGCGCCATGGTGCGCTCGGCGGAGGAAGAACGCGAGCGAGGAGGAGCGGTGGACGCCATGAAGACGGTGGGCGCCGAGCGCGACAGCCAGGCGGCTAGTGGTTCGAATGGCGGTGGCAAGCGGCGCCTGGTGCTCGAGGAAGCCCCGTGTCGTCCTCTTGGCGATGGATGACGAGGACAAGCGAGGCGACGAGGAAGAGGCGGTCGGCACCGAGGAGCGCACGCTGTGGGCATGGTGAGAGAAAGAGGAACGCGAGCTGGTAATATAAATTGCAAAAGGGGATAAAAATGATTGATTGATTTTTGAGATTGGTAATATATATATTGCTACGTACAATATATTTGGTTTTAATTCATACCGGAGAAGAAACCATAAAAACTTTTGTAATCAGGAGAAATAGATGCTTGATCATGTAGCATAATTTTTTTTTATTACTTGACCTTTATATTTTGTTACTAATTTTTTTTTCGTAGCAACACACGGGTATTGATTTAGTAATAATAGTAAAGCTTCTCACTTCCAAGGGTCATAATTATTTTTTTCAATTACAGGGAAAACCCACCATCCAAGCGAATCTGTCCTTGGAGCATGCTTGTGTGCTTATGTGAGCACTATGATTTGAACTCTGACCAGCCATGTGGCCGTGTCGTCGCCTCTAGAGTCTGTTGCTAAGCTACTATCAGCGGTCTTCTGCTACTGCACATCATGAGGAGGTCTATCTATGTCGTTGTCATTGCCGATATCAGGATCATCATCACTTTGGGCGTTTCCTTTTTCCTTGGCACGCTGGTTGCCTGATAACTTCGACAATCCGCCTAGAGCGCCTGCTAGCATGCTGTTGTCTTCGATAGCACGATTCCTCTTCTCTGTGTGCGTGTCACCGACAGTGATCTCGGCCAATCTGAGAAGCTCTTTCCACCTGTGGCAAATTGGACACCATTTTGAGATTTCAACGTACATAATTAACAAATAGAATAGAACACAATTTCATATTATCTGTGGCCTTGTTCATATCTTCCGCGGGATGGTGTCAATCAAGAATCTCGCTGGAAGAGGTGGATCGTACCCACTGTCCTCGTTGAGTAGGGTTCTCACCAAACCTAGATGAATCTAACCACTCTGCAATAGGGTTGCTCCTAGAATGCATCGCGCCCTCATGAGGCAATTGAATGGGTCGTCGTCCTAGACCTAGTAGGTGGATTCGTAATCCCATAGGCAAAGTCGCAGGATGTAGTTCACGAACATGAACTTTTAGAGTTTTGCATAACTTAATTGGTTCCTTAGCTGCATTTGTATTAAGAAAAATATGCTCCGATTACATTCGCAACCATTGGACGATGCACACTGCGACACCAACCGCAAGGCGTACTTCTGCAACGATGGCATCTCATTCCCGAACGCCATCTACCATTAAGCTACAGGCAAGATGGTAAAAGAAAAGTGTGTTAGTCAGTGCACAACAACAACGTAACAATACTTGATATTATGTACGTACCTGCTGTTATTTAGGGATCAATGGTGCTGAACTGTGCAAGCTAGGTGGCAACCCATTCCCTCCTAAGACGGTATACGTCAGCTTCCCGTATGGCCTGCATTGTACTACTGTTCTCATCAGCTATAATGCTTACTGCAATAGAGAGTGCTCCCATGTACTAGAGAGTGCTGCATATATTGTACGAAAACTGAGACTATAGGTCGAGCACGGAAGCTACAATGAACAAATTATTGTATAGTTAGCATAACAGATGGGAATATTGTATAGTTAGCACAACAAAACTGAACATATTAATTTCATCGACTTACTTGCACAAACGTAGTATCTCTTATTTTGGCAAATCTTTTTTCAGGATTTGCAGGAATATCATGCAGTGGTTTTCGTGCTCCCGCAAACACTTGTTATACTCATACCGCACAATTGCATACTACAAATATCTTGTATAAGGATTCTGCGGTCTATATGGTCCACTCTACCTACTCTCAAAACTCTCTGTCTATGAGGTGGTCATATACAAACTTGCTCTCATCCCAGCCCATCTGCTACCACTATCGAAACTTCTCTTTTTTTTTTTTTGAAGAAACTACCCAAGAAAACAAATGTCGTGCCAAACCTAGTGGTATTTGGCCTCATCAACTCTCCACCTATATGTTGCCTCATCTGTGCATGCAGATTCTTGTGGTTATACAAGAATATGCAAATCTTATTGGCCTCTCCTACAACCTATTTAATATGTGGGGTATCACACACGTCTTTCAGTATAAGATTCATAGTATGTGCCAAACACAGTTGCTATATAATTTGTGGGTGCTCTACTCGTAACAACTGGCATGCTTTCTTGAAGTTAGTTGTGTTGTCGGTAATCACCAGCATGACGTGCTTTGCCCCAATTTCCTCAATCATGACCTTTGTTATCTCGTATAGTATGTACTTGTGGTCTTGAACCTTGCCTGTAAATGAATAAGCCAGAAGTTAGTACGTATATTTATAGTACGGAGGAGTAAAAACTAAACCAAATATTGTACCTATGGCATTGACAGTCATACTCTGCTGAGTAGGCCCAATCTAGGTGTCACACATGAGTGTCACAAGAATATGGCCCGATTGTCTCGAATTTCTGAGGTCTTGGACAATCCCTTGCTTCCGTCTATCTCGTGGTCCCGTGATGCACGAACCTTTGGGCTCGCTCTGCGTCATCTTGAGTGCACTGTTCATTCCGTCTATCTCGTGGTCTGTGATGCACGAACCTTTGGGCTGCTCTGCGTCATCTTGAGTGCACTGTTCACGGTGTTCGCCTAAACAGGCTAAGCAATAGCTTAAGCGGCGTTTAAGCGTAAACGGTGGCAAATCGTAATCGTTTAGTGTAAACGGTCCATTAAGCGGTTAAGCGGAGATAAACGGCCTAAACGGCCTAAACGGTCTAAGCAGAGCGGAGTTAAACGCTATTAAACGAGCTAAGCTATTGTTTAATCCAATCGTTTAAGCGTAACACGACCAAATTCACTTGAGTTTTTTCATATATTATTATGTATATCTTATATTATTCATACATAAATATGTATACTTGATTTGTTACATGTATAAATACGTATATATATTTTTTACATGCATAAATATGTGTACTTGCTCTAATATTTTATTCTTCTATAAGCATAAATATGTTTATTTTAATGCTACTGATACAAAACCGTTTAGGCTGATTTAACTCCGTGTAAACATCGTTTAAACGGTCTAAACGCTAAACAAAGGGCGACCGACTGTTTACCGTTTAGCGTTTAGGATAACACTGCCTGTTCATCGCATGTATAGGAGGTTAGTACAATTATCAAAAGAGCTATAACTTACAACCCTACAATCATTTTATACATGTGAAATACAGACACTCGCCCTTCCTTTCTGGAATTTCATTAGCATGGAACCACTTGGACTATACCCTCCTTAACTTCTGTCTTACCCCTTGCTTGAATATAGTGTCAATACGGGGTTGCTGTAGGGCACCACTCTGTGCAAGGTCAACATCGATGGAGGCATGGCTTTTTCATGTCGATTTAGACTTACTGAACATCTTGCTAAGAGTGGATTGGACCAAGGGTCTCGTTGCACCACTCCTAGACCCCGATCCTAGGGTCAAATCTTGGCTTCTGAGGTAGGTCTCTTCTTTCAAAGCTCTTATGGCTATCTTGAGTTGCTCCTGTTTGGTACGGTATTCTATGGCCAAGGTGGTCCAGTTATCGCAAGCCTCCTCCTTACGAAGGCACATCACCTCCTTCTCTTTCTTTTTCTCCTGACCTCTATGGAGGTCTGTGACCTCTATGGAGGTCTGTGAGTATGGCCTACCTAACCTCTTTAGGCACGTCGGGATAGGCTAGCCAGATGTTCCTTTATACGGGTTGCCCATCCACCCTTTATAACATATCTACAGTAGTTGCACTTTGATCCAAATGGTCTGATGCGCTCCCCATGCTCCCATACGTTACCCGCACGATCAGCCATCATGGCAACCTGCGGAACACAAAAGGTGCCATTGAATGAACAATAAAAATATTATTTATGATAACAAAATGCAAAGTAGCAATTACAATTTAAAAAGTGATGAATGCAAATTAATGCTGGAATAAGCAATATAATTTACGAACTATTGTAACTAATTAGATTATATTTACTACTCAAACATACAAGATAGGGATTAGTATGACTGTATTGTTGTGCTTGTGGACGTCCATGAACATGCAACATTAGTATGAATGAAGCCTTGGAAACATCTGGGTGCTCTTATCCAGGTTCTATTTTTTGGAAGACTTTTGTTGCCATATTTAATTAGCATTCTTTGAAAGATCAATAAATCAGCATTTTGTTTTGTCTTTTCAGCGTTTCCTAGTATGAATGAGTTCATGCTTATAATTTGTCATCACTCATATAATCTTTGTCGTACTAGTATCTACAGTAGGTATTGAATAACAATAGCCATACGCAAATAATACTCTCAACATGTAAAAATACACCAAATTCGGCCTAGAACCGACCTAATCCGCCACATGTAGTCAACAATCCGCTTCAAAATGACGAAATCTCGTGCTAATATCATGAAATTTCGCTACAAACAAATGAAAACTCGGAACCTGATCTCGGAGAAAATCTCAGAAGGTTGGGCGAGATCTGGCTACAATGGGGCGAAATCTTGAATGAATGTGTCGAGATTTGGTTGTTGTTGAATGGAGAAAACTCGGAACCTGATCTCAGAGAAAATCCCAGAAGGTTGGGCGAGATCTAGCTAGTAGCTACAATGGGGCGAAATCTTGAATGAATGTGTCGAGATTTGGTGGTTGTTGAATGGAGAAGGCCGGACTTGGCCGGATTTTGGCCGGAGACCAGAGAGGACGGATGGTGGGTGGCTCGTGAAGTGAATGAGCAGAGGGAAAAACGAACGAGTGACGTCTGTCTGTGAACTGATGTGCTAAATGATTAAGTGGGCATTAAAAATAGCATGGCTGACATATATAAAACAAATTATCTTCAACACTAATAGTCATCAGTAGCCCTAGCTCACTTGGTAAATGGCAAGCCTTACAAACATGAGTTCACAGGTTTGAGTCCTAGCCATGGCACTTTTTTTACATGTTTTTTTGCATAGGTCCGAGCACACAAAAATTATGAAAATTTTTGTGATAGTCATGAAGCATTCATAATGTTCTTATAAAATTTTTAGATCACGATCAAACCTAACAAATTTTCAAAAATTATGACAGTACTACTTCACAGTTTTCGGACTTTATAGCGTGTGTTTGTGCAATTTACAATTTTATTGAGCAACCAAAACTGGTTTAAATTTTTTGAAACTTTTAGGCAAGGGTTCGACGAAATTCTTAAGCTCATAAAAATTTTAGATCATGATCAAACTCGATAAAATTTATAAAATTAGAACACGGTTACTACCTCATTCTTGCTCATTTTGTTTTTATTTTTAATGATAAAAATAAAGTTAAAATATTTTGAAATTTTTTTATATGATCCGAAAGGACGGGGATGTCGCCTAGAGGGGAGTGAATAGGCGAATTATAAATTTAAACTAAATTGCAATGAATCAGAACCTTGAATGTCAGAATAATACTCGATTTGTCAGAATAGTTCTGGATAGTCGAGATTGTATTCGGATATTCAACGATTCGGATAATCCGAAAATCTATTCGGATATTAGAATGTTCCAGAGCACACTTCATAAATCTAGATCTAGGCTATTTGGGGAATATTAAACACACCAAATTAAATTAGTTAGCCTAGAATACTTGAGGCAAATAAATATCTGGCCGAAAACTCACTAGAAAAGTATATCGGGCAATTTCAAGATTCAAAATCAAATATTAAAGCAAGAGTAAGAATCAAACTTGGAGCGAAGATTTTTCACAAGTTCGGATCCTTGAGGATCCTCGTCTCCGTTGAGGCGGCTCGGTCACACTTGAGCAGGGGTCTCTTTCAACCCTTTTCCTCCGGTGTTGCACTTGCACTGGCGGTGGCCAGTCACACAAGACAGGGGTCTCTTTTAACCTCTAGCCATGGGTGTTGCACCTTGCACTCATGGCTTCACTTCTTGATTCCTTCCCTTGCGAGGCGGAATCGAACCTTCACAAACTTCCTCGGCCAACCACACGAAGAACCGGTGGCTCGTGGGTGACCTCCTAGCCGTCTAGGAGTCCTCAACCTCCAAGAGTAACAAATACTCACAAAGAACAAACTTGGAGATGAAATCAAGTGCTCAAACTCAAATCCAACTCAATCCTAACACCTCACTCCTCACACTCTTCCCAACCCTTCACAAAAAGGGATCACTTAGATCTAAGGGTAGAGGGGTGTATTGGGGCTCAAGAACAAGGGTATGGCACCTCTAATCCACGAGGGTAGCAGCCCCCACAAATGGGGATGGATGGGGTTTAAATAGAGCTCCAAAAACTAGCCGTTTTTCAAAGCGTTCGACTCGATTCGAATGTCCGAGCTCAAGTTCGGATAGTCCGAACCCATTAGACATGGCTACAGAGAGACCCAGCTCGGAATATCCGAAAATATGTTCGGATAGTCCGAACTCACTTCGGATAGTCCGAGTCCAACTTCGGATAGTCCGAGTAGACTGATCATCGGCCAAAACGGGCATAACTTTTGACTCGGACTCGATTTAAGTGATCTTGGACTCTATTGAAAGCTAAGAACAAGGGCTACACAACTAACAAGGTCTCACTACCCAAATCTCAAAGGATAAATCCAGATTTCACAAAGAATCCAAGAGAGACCTACAATTCTCACTTTCCGAACACCACCAATACCACTCTCTCTAAATTTCACAAGGATGGATCATTTGAGCACTTGACACATCTAAAAGTCATTCAATGGAGCATCCTCTTAATAGTCTGCAATCCTTAGACTCAAATTCAAACGAGAAATCTAAGTCTTACATTCAATCCATGCCGTCTTCTCCGTGGATGCAATGTGCATGATGTCTTTTACCAAATGATTGATGACGTCTTCGCCTTGTCCAACTTGACTCGATTCACCTCATGAGACTCTCGTCCTATCAACCTTGACTTGATCATCCTCTCGACGATCTCACGCCAAGTCGATCTTGACTTAGTCCTCAACTCTTGGTGACACGCTGTCTTGTTGACCTCGCTTAACGATCATCCTTCACGATACCTTGGTCATCATACACACACGGGACCTAATTCTTCCCAAACCACTCATGAAAGACATTAGTCCCAAAAGCTCGATAGATGTGAATAAATTGATATTTTTGAGCAATTAAGTACCACAAGTGTTTCATATAAAGAGGCATAATATAACCGGAAACACTTGACATAAGAGATATTCTCTACTAAGTACATCATGATGAATATGTAATTGATCTATATGCACTAGAGAGATAATTGCCGATATGATGAATCAATTAAATCATGGCAAGGATCACATTCTTTACTTAAATGAAGCACATGATAGAATATACACGAATTGTACATGTGCGACTAATATTTGGAATAAGAGTAAATATGTGATCCAACACTAGATTAAACTTCACTAAGAGAATTGCATGAGAAGATATACAACTAAAACATGCATGCACCAAGTCAATCTATAGCAATATGAAGTTTAACTCTAGTTAATACATACATACCAAAAACAAAGCACATAATGAACTCAAATGAACATATATGCACAAATAAATATGACATGAACCAATGTGCATATATACAATCAATATACTACTTGGAACAAATATGGAAGGGATACCGAGATTGCATACCTTATCTTTGCTTAACCATTCACTTGATTTTCCTATAAATAGATGAGACTAATACTCAACTTGGCAATGAACATGTTAGTCTCATAGCAATATAATCATATTAGAGGTTTGTCATTTGTTAAGCACTAAGTTAAGCATTTACACAATTACATAGATTGTCATTATATTGCGTTTGTCATTAATCACCAAAATAACATAAGTGCCTAGATGCACTTTCAATCTCCCCCTTTTTGGTGATTTATGACAAACCTATTATCAATTGCTCCGAATGACAATATTAAGATATTTAGCATTAAAAACAAACATGAATAAACAATAAGAGACCATACTTACAAAATATCCCTTTTGTCGATCGATTAGGGACAATTGATAAATCTATAAATTCTCCCCTTTTGTCATTAATCCCAAAAGGTGCTTAAGAGATCCTTATTGTTCATTCAATAAATTCTCCCCTTGATTGCACACTCAATAAAAGGATTAGGGAGAACAAGAAAAATAAAAATAAGGAGCTAGGAATAGGACAATAATATTAGCTCCCCTAAATCTAGGCAACATATGATACCAATTATATCCAAGATTTAGGTAATAGATTTTCGAAATGATACCAATTTAAATGTAGTCATGATTCACAATATGTAAGTGATGCTTAAATCATGACATATGAATATGATTTCATATGGAGAATATTCATTCTTTAAACATTAAGATCATATAGCAAATTTATATATCTTAAGCACATGCTTATGATCCAATTAAATTCTAACAATCAAGATCATGAATCAACATTGTATAATTAACATGCACTTTCATGATCAAGAATTTCATAAATTTATCAAGGGTATACCTCTTTGCAATGTGTCACCCATATGTATCTTTTAATTCATGATAATGCCAAATGCAAGTTAGATGACAATTTTAAAAGCAATTCAGACTTAGAGAATACCTCTTGAAGAATACTAATTAATTGATACCAATTGAAACTAATTACATATACCGATTGATGATACCAATTAAAAGGAACAACACCATTTAGAATAAGACAATTGAGCATAATGGTGTGCAAGGACATTATTAAATATGGTCAAGAAAGAAACACGTCCTTTATCGATTCTTGTCCATCGCATGTTCGAATCGGTCATGATCACCGCCCGCTTTAGATCCCTCGGACTATGGAGCTTCTCTCCATTTCCTTCATCCCACCGTCGAAGATGACCCTTTTCCAATACCTTGAACATCAATAGACAAGCACACGATTTTTAGAACAAATATCTCTCAACTTGACCCAAGTTAGTTTGATAATGTCTAAGTACAACATGCATGATATAGATGATATACAAGACAATACTCTTTTGCATAATTTTAAAAATTCAAGATATCAATTGAAGATTTCATTATACCAATTTTCAACAAAAAATTATTTGAAACTCATTCAAATTTAATCTTGACATCCACTTGTAAGAGAGATAATGAGTAAAACACATTCACACTCACTCTTGAACTTACAAGGGACATTTTCTCTTTTCCATAATAAACTCGAGTTATGTAAGAGAAAACATTTTGAGGCTAAGTTACAATTAAATCCAATTTCGGAAGAACTTAGCCAAAAGATGCACTTTCATAGGAATGAAAACTTAAATAGATATGCTCCACTTTGAAGCTTGGAGCAATGAATAAGTTCACTTAGTTTTCATCATGAAAGGCTTGCCAAGATTCCAATTTAAAACACTCAAAATCTTAAGAGATGCAAATAGCAGCACGAAATCGATTATAGCTTTTAAACCAATGCTCAAATGCAAAAATCATCAACGTGAAAAAGATCCGTCTCGAAATTATCTTCGAGAGCTATGAATACCGAAAATTCATTTGAGCAAAGGAAAACCCGAAAACTTGAAAATAGTGAATGCTGAACCGAAGGTTTCGGAAAAGAAATCTCGCTTTGAAATGGTCTTGAAGATGAAAACAACAGCAAATGAGCTCCCGAATAATTTTAGATTAATCATGGAGCTATGAATTGAGTTACCTTAGTGTTCATCACAAGGAAATACTCAAATCATCTTAAAGGTAAGCAAGATTTCAAAAGTGCAATGTGCTGAAAAATTCAGTTTTGACATTCCATTTAAGCTTTTGACAGGACTGAAAGAAGGTTCAAACAAGGTTCATAAATTCTGAAAAAATTAGACAATGAAGTCCAACTATAGAGGATCAATTCTTACAAAGGTGGTCCCTCAAATTATGCTCTGATTTGGAGATACAAAATCACAAATCAGCTCAAAACCATTCAAAAGTCTGAATTTTCAGCATTTGATCAAAGTGAGAAAAAACCATAACTTTTTCAAATGAAGTTAAAAATATTTGAAATTGTGCAGAAACAAACTTTGGACTCCTGAAACTTTTCCAAAAGAATTTTTTAAAAGGAGTCTCCAATCAAAAGATATGCCAAATTTTGATTTGTAGGTATGATTTTCAATCAAAGAGAAGAAAAGTCAAAACTTTTTCAAATTAAGTCCAATTGATTTGAAAATCTTCAGAAATGAATTTTGGACTATTTAGAAGGTTTCTCAAAAAGAATTTCCTTAAAAGCACATTTCGTTCAAAAGATATGGCAAATTGCGCTTTGAAGGCAAAACGAGAAGTTCAATTTGCACGAATGCTCAAAAGCATAATCCGACTTGGATTTCATGGAGATTTGAATTTTCATGGCTTTGTATGAGTTAGAAATACTATTTCAAGCCAAGAAACACGAAGAAATCCAACTCGAATAGCAAAACCAACAATATGCAAGAATGGGTCATTTTGGGTCAAATAAAGAATTTTGGCTAAATTCAAATAGCTATAACTTTTGAACGGTTGGTCGTTTGGAAAAACTTTGAACTAAAGAAATGCTTGAAATGACCAACCCTACGAGTTTTGTATTGATCACTTTTTCAAAAACTCAATAGATTTTAACTTATGAAAATATTTCATTTAATCCAAAATCAAGATCCTATAAGATCAATTTGAGGCCAAATTTGCTATTTTGTTTCTAAAATAGGAATTTTTACTCCGAAAGCATTGTAAAACATTTGAAATACATATTTGAGAACTTTTATAAAGATTTTCACAAATATGGGCCTTTTAAACAAAAATTTTGACTTTTTGACCAAAGAGGCTCATATGAAGGATATGCATGCATATGATTTTCAATGTTATTCCAAAAGGTATCAAATGAAGTCAAATAGCCATGAGATTGTGCGAGAAATAGTCCATGGACGTCCAAGAGACTTCTCCAAAAGAATTTCTAGATATCACCCTCCAATCAACAATAAGCCATTAAGAGCATTGGAGGTTTAGTTTTGACACTAAGTCAAATAAAAGTCAACAATCTACGCAAATGAGTTTAAATAAATTTGAGAATTTCCAGATATGAACTCCATATGTGAGAGAAGGTTTTCCAATAAAAATTTTCAATAAATCAATTTTATTTTGAGAGATATGGTGAAAGATGTATTTGAATCACATAAAGAATTAAGATTTTCACCAAATCCTCAAAATGGAACCAAATGAGTTTTGAATGGAAATGTGCACTTATATAGCTTCATATGAGTTAGAGAGATGTTCATAAGCCTATTAGCATAATCAAATCCATTCAATTCTCAAAATCAACTTTATGCAAGAAGGCGAGGAAGAATGACCTCATGAGGTTAAATTACCCGAGATACCGATTCGGATAGTCCGAACTTTAGTTGAATACTCGAGCGAATTCTGACGATCGGACAAAAACTCGAGGCGATCCGAATGCCCTTCTCAAGAAGGCAAGAAACAAAGCATTTTGGTGAACTTCAAAAGAAGACATTTTGCAATAAACCTTGGTAAAATTCATGAAACCAATATGAAATGCTCCAAATGATCAAGATAAACATCAAACACACCATTTAGAGCAATTTCAAAGTAAAGAAGGCATTCGGGTTCTTAAAGAGATGAATTTGGCAATAAAACCTTTAAGTTTCAAGAAATTCTCTAGTTTTGCCAAAATGAGCTTAAGTGGGTATTTAATCTTTCCATAAGCTTATATGAGTTGCAAATACCCTTGTGAGTCAACTCATAACATGAAACTTGACTCATTTGGCAAAACTCACTTAAGTGCTATAATATGACCATTATGAGTCAAATATAGTTTTTCGGTGAGTTTCAAAATCAAATAACTTTTGCTAGGTTGGTCATTTGAAAAACTTTTCAACACAAGAATTGCTAAGAATAACCAACTCTAGGTTTTTCATTTTGGAATTACTTTCAAAATCATTTTACATATAATTTTATGAAAATCATAAGTTTAAATCCAAAACAAGATACTAGTAACTAGATTTTGATCATGAAACTCATTTTCTTTTCAAAATAGATTTTGTGAAGCCAAAACCTTTGAAAAACGTTTCAAATACATTTGTATATATTTTGTAATTAGTTTTTCACAAGAATACTAATAGTATACAAAATTTTGACTTTTGGCTAAATGGCTTGATTTTGAAAATATACATTAGCACTTATATAAATATGGGCACATGTAGGGATGTAATATACATGGATATGAATTAACACTCCCCCTTAATGTGCCACTATCCCAAACTTGCTCAAGATTGCAATCAAAACAACTAATAAGCATGAGCAAGCATACAACAAGCAATCTAAATTGATTTTCATTAATATTAATGCATCTAAACCTACACAAGGCTAGAAGCTATAAGAATCAATTTAAATACTTGTTACCCGAGATAGCATTGGCTCAAGATTGAAGTGATCACCCTCATGCTTGGCTCCATTTTGCAAATGATTAAGTCCTTGTATTCTTGAAGAGGCCAAGCGTCCAATCCATCTCATATTGCCTAAAAATCTTTTAGGCGGTTTTGGTACCCAATCCTTGTTGGGTCCAACAATGTTAGTCACAATAGATTTAGGAACCCAAATGGTCCTAACTTTAACATTATTGACATGACTAACTTGACTAGAAATGGGTTTGCGATATTGATTCCTCTTAAGCAAATTATTTTCATTGTAATGAGAAGGCTTACGAGGACAAGCATGCTTTGCAAATCTATTTCTAGTTTGATCTCTTCTAAGCATATGATAATTAAAATTATGCATTGGCTTAGAGAATCTAGCATATCTAGCAAATGGTTTGCTATTGTTATTTTTCCTAAGCATATGATCAACATGATTTTTCTTGGTCTTAGGAAATCTAGCATTTTGAGCAACTACATTTCTAGATTTATATCTCCTAAGCAATTGATTGTCATTATTTTGCATAGTCTTAGGAGAATTAACAGACTTGGCAAACACATTACCATTTTCTGCTTTCCTAAGCAAATGATGATCATTGACAATAATAGGCTTAGGAGTGATACCTTTGGGACAATCCTTACCGATGTGTCCATTTTTCCGACAATTGTAGCAAGTAGGCTTTGAGCGTCTCTTTGTCTTGACTTGCTCTTTGCCGGTTTGCCTCATGGTTGATGGTTGTGGCTTGATCTCCACTTTGTTAGGGCACACGGAGGCGAAGTGGCTCTTCTTGTTGCAAGTGAAGCACACAATCGTCTTCATTCTTGTATCGTGCTTCTTCTTGCTCTTCTCCCTCTTGGAGTTATAGCCGAGTCCTCGCTTATCTTGAGGCGCCCTTGGCTTGCTCAAGATCTCGTCGAGGATGACTTTTCCCTTTACGCATTTCTTCAAGTCATTTTCCAATCTAATGACTTGGGCCTTGAGCTCTTTATTTTCCTCTGCAAGGTTAGTCTCAACAAGCATAGAGGAAGTAGTAGCAATAGAATTTGAGCAACAAGGTAAATAATCGCTAGAGATAGACATGCTATTATTAGATGAATTGCATGAAGTAGAATTGGAATTTAAGCATGGCGATTCATCTACTGAATCACATTGGATGGCAACATCCACTCTAGACTTAATGGTTTCCTTGTGAAGGAGAAGTTCATGATTTTCTTTTAAATCATTGTAAGAATTTTGAAGTGAGGTATGTTCCTTCGTCAAATTTTTGAATTTCTTCTTCTCCTTCCCAAGATGCTTAGTTAGCTCCTCTAGCATATATACAAGTTCATCATAGGAGAGCTCATCATCATCATCGTCACTTACCTCATTCTTACCTTTCGCCATGAAGCAACGGATTTGTGATGGAAGTGAATCTTCATCGTCACTTGAGGCGGAGGTTGAGGTCGATGGAATGCTGGGTTCTTCATCGCTTGAGCTTGAGGTGGAGCTTGTGGTTTCATCTCCCGACATCTCTTCCTTAATGCAATCCTCAATTGAAGACGTGGATGGTTCAAATAGTTCTTGAAGCTTTATCCACATCTCATGAGCGCTCTTGAGTTCGCATATGCTATCAAAAATTTCATCGCCACAACCCAAAATAATATGTTAGCGGCTTGAGCGTCGAGATGTATGCATTTCATCTCCCTTGATGAGGATTATCTTCATTCAATGGAGATGAAAAGCCTACATCTACGATCCACCATATTTGGGGCTCATGGATTTAAAATAAGAAATCATACTTAATTTCCAATGAGCATAATTTAAGCCATCTAGCATGTAGATAATGTGATTCCTCTAATCCTCTAGTCGACATCCTTTACTCTCTAGGCGGTTAAGTCTAATAAAATGAGAGACCTTGCTCGATACCAATTGAAAGGACGGGGATGTCGCCTAGAGGGGTGAATAGGCAAATTATAAATTTAAACTAAATTGCAATGAATCTGAACCTTGAATGTCCGAATAATACTCTGATTGTCTGAATAGTTCGGATAGTCCGAGATTGTATTCGGATATTCGAATCGATTCGGATAATCCAGAAAATCTATTCGGATATTCGAATGTTCCAGACCACAACTTCATAAATCTAGATCTAGGCTATTTGGGGAATATTAAACACACCAAATTAAATTAGTTAGCCTAGAATACTTGAGGCAAATAAATATCTAGCGAAAACTCACTAGAAAAGTATATCGGGCAATTTCAAGATTCAAAATCAAATATTAAAGCAAGAGTAAGAATCAAACTTGGAGCGAAGATTTTTCACCGAGTTCGGATCCTTGAGGATCCTCGTCTCCGCTGAGGTGGCTCGGTCACACTTGAGCCGGGGTCTCTTTCAACCCTTTTCCTCCGGTGTTGCACTTGCACTCGCCGCATGTCTTGGTCACACAAGACACGGGGTCTCTTTCAACCCGCTTAGCCGCCGGTGTTGCACCTTGCACTCCGGCTTCACTTCTTGATTCCTTCGCATGCGGGCGGAATCGAACCTTCACAAACTTCCTACGGCCAACCACACGAAGAAGGTGGCTCGTGGGTGACCTCCTAGCCGTCTAGGAGTCCTCAACCTCCAAGAGTAACAAATACTCACAAAGAACAAACTTGGAGATGAAATCAAGTGCTCAAACTCAAATCCAACTCAATCCTAACACCTCACTCCTCACACTCTTCCCAACCCTTCACAAAAAAGGGATCACTTAGATCTAAGGGTAGAGGGTGTATTGGGCTCAAGAACAAGGGTATGGCACCTCTAATCCACAGGTAGCACCCCCACAAATGGGGATGGATGGGGTTTAAATAGAGGCTCCAAAAACTAGCCGCTTTTTCAAAGCGTTCGACTCGATTCGGAATGTCCGAGCTCAAGTTCGGATAGTCCGAACCCATTAGACATGGCTAACAGAGAGACCAGCTCGGAATATCCGAAAATATGTTCGGATAGTCCGAACTCACTTCAGATAGTCCGAGTCCAACTTCGGATAGTCCGAGTAGAACCGATCATCGGACTTAAAAGCAGGCATAACTTTTGACTCGGACTCCGATTTAAGTGATCTTGGACTCTATTGAAAGCTAAGAACAAGGGCTACACAACTAACAAGGTCTCACTACCCAAATCTCAAAGGATAAATCCAGATTTCACAAAGAATCCAAGAGAGACCTACAATTCTCACTTTCCGTACCACCAATACCACTCTCTCTAAATTTCACAAGGATGGATCATTTGAGCACTTGACACATCTAAAAGTCATTCAATGGAGCATCCTCTTAATAGTACGGCAATCCTTAGACTCAAATTCAAGCGAGAAATCTAAGTCTTACATTCAATCCGCATGCCGTCTTCTCCGTGGATGCAATGTGCATGATGTCTTTTACCAAATGATTGATGACGTCTTCGCTTTGTCCAACTTGACTCGATTCACCTCATGAGACTCTCGTCCTATCAACCTTGACTTGATCATCCTCTCTGACGATCTCCACGCCAAGTCGATCTTGACTTAGTCCTCAACTCTTGGTGACACCGTAGTCTTGTTGACCTCGCTTAACGATCATCCTTCACGATACCTTGGTCATCATACACACACGGGACCTAATTCTTCCCAAACCACTCATGAAAGACATTAGTCCCAAAAGCTCAATAGATGTGAATAAATTGATATTTTTGAGCAATTAAGTACCACAAGTGTTTCATATAAAGAGGCATAATATAACTGGAAACACTTGACATAAGAGATATTCTCTACTAAGTACATCATGATGAATATGTAATTGATCTATATGCACTAGAGATAATTGCCGATATGATGAATCAATTAAATCATGGCAAGGATCACATTCTTTACTTAAATGAAGCACATGATAGAATATACGAATTGTACATATGCGACTAATATTTGGAATAAGAGTAAATATGTGATCCAACACTAGATTAAACTTCACTAAGAGAATTGCATGAGAAGATATACAACTAAAACATGCATGCACCAAGTCAATCTATAGCAATATGAAGTTTAACTCTAGTTAATACATACATACCAAAAACAAAGCACATAATGAACTCAAATGAACATATATGCACAAATAAATATGACATGAACCAATGTGCATATATACAATCAATATACTACTTGGAACAAATATGGAAGGGATACCGAGATTGCATACCTTATCTTTGCTTAACCATTCACTTGATTTTCCTATAAATAGATGAGACTAATACTCAACTTGGCAATGAACATGTTAGTCTCATAGCAATATAATCATATTAGAGGTTTGTCATTTGTTAAGCACTAAGTTAAGCATTTACACAATTACATAGATTGTCATTATATGCGTTTGTCATTAATCACCAAAATAACATAAGTGCCTAGATGCACTTTCAGATCCTAGATTTCCTAAGATGGTACCATAATTTTTTCATAGCATAAAAAGCTTGTATAATTTTATAAAAAACCGGCAAAGTTTCTATCAAAATTTTTAAATTTATCAAAAAATTAGTTTTTCAATAAATTCTCATGGAATATCACTTTTGTTTTGGGTTATTGATGCATTTCTGATCAATTCCAACCACAGAATCTCAAAATCCAGTCCTAAAACATGAAATTTCGACAAGATTAGGCAAAATCTTGCCAAAATTACCAAATTTACTGTAGTATTTCAAAAAAAATTTATCCAACGCAGATTTTGACTCTCATCTCTAGGGATGGCAATCGGGTGTGGCGGGTACGGGTAGTACTCGCCCATACCATACCATGAACAAAATCTCCCCATGGGTATACCATGAAGAAGGTCGTGAGTGAAAAATCTCGCCCATACAGATTACATTCATGGCCGATACCATGAGTATACCGTTTACCGCCACCATCAACAATCTTTCCAACCAAATGGTACTAAAAGCTAATGAGTTATGATACTAATACAATCTTTTTGATGAAGTTACAAGTATTAGCAACATTCTATGGATTAAAGAATGATTATCAATGATTTAAAATTTCAAATGTACATAAGAATAATAATTAAAATAATATATGCAGACAAATACTACACATATGGTCAAGTTCAATAATTCTTGAAATGAGATACTACAAATTGGGGATCGAGGGCCAACCAGGCGCTGTTTAGCCCAGTATGTCAATAGGAGGTGGCGGGTATCGGAATTGGATCGGGTATGGGTGAAGCTCCCCATACCCATACCCGTTACCGTCGGTAGAAGTTTGACCTTTATAAACATCTGCGGGTAATAAAGAGAAACATACCCACCTCCATTAGGGTTTTTACCCGCGGGTACACGGATAATCGGGTAAGATTGCCATCTCTACTCATCTCCAATCGAAATACAAAATCTTGACCGATATTTCTGACATTTCGGCCGTTTTTCATTGTCGGTGGCAGCCCCACCGACCACCAGAGAGCACAAAGAAAAAACGAGGATGCGTGTTTTACTACTGCTCCCTCCGCCTCCACGTCTAACCGCGTCGCTTCGGCCGCACCGAGTCCAGCGATCGTACTCGTACTTCCCACCAACACTAACTACCCCAAGCGCGCAAGCTAGGTTAACCGCTAGGGCTACCGCCTCGCTGGCGATGTCGGCGACGGCGGCGGACGGTTCGTCGTACTGGCTGCGGTGGCGGGTCTTCGTCTGTGCCGCCCTCATCGTCCTGCCGGCGGCGGTCGCGGCGGCGCTGCTTCCGCGGCTGCGGAGGGCGGCGGTGCCACTCCGCGCGACCGACCTGTGGGTTCCCTGCTGGGCCCGACTCCACCGGGCTGGCTCCTCGGGTACCGCGCCTTCGCCCTCGCCGCCGCTGCCGCGCTCCTGGTCCGCCTCCTCGTCGCCCACGGCCTCGCCGTCTTCTACTTCTACACCCAGTACGACGCCTCCTCCTCCTTACATCTTGGCTTAATTACCACGAATGGTCTAGACAAGCATCGTACACATCGTTCATACAAACGTATCTTCGTTGGGTGTGTGTCTACAATGTGGTAGATGTAGCGTTGACTAGCGGGAATTGTTCAGTAGGTGCTTTGGCATGGTTGGATGAGTAGAGCATTCTATGGCGCTAGTGTATTGGGAGCACAGGACACATCAAGAAGAGACATTGAGTTTGGCTGTTTGAAATTTATCTCTTTTCTGCTATATAGAGCTGAAGCTTCCTACTTTCGGTTTTGTGCATGGTGTAACTCATTGCGCCACGCTGGATGGGTGGATCTCACGAATGTTTTGAATCTTCTGGTAGTGATTCAGAAGGCAGACAGTTGATCACCTCCTTTTAGCTGCTTGTCATTCTGATTCTTGAGTTGCTTGCTTCTAAACTGCCCTTTTGGCTTTAATTTCCTACCGCCAATTGTCTTTGCAGGTGGACCTTTTATTAGTCGCCATATATTTTGCGGTATGTTCTCTGCTTCCATGTTGTCTTACCACCTGTGATGAAAATTGCATATATGCCCCAAAGTTAAGTGATCCTCGTTATTTTGCCCGAAGTTAGATGACCTCGTTATTTTGCCCCATAGTTTGTGTGCCTTGTTTTTTACCCTTTTTTACTTTTCTGGGTTTTCTTTTTCTTTTCTAATTTCTTATCATTTAGAGATGATTTTGCCCCTCCTCTAATCTAATCGCTACAGTGGGTATGTATCAATTAAATGCATTTGTTATAATTTGATTTGGAGAAGTATCAATTAATCGCTACAGTGGGTATGTATCAACAATTAATCGCTACAGTGGGTATGTATCAATTAATCGCTACAGTGGGTATGTATCAATTAAATCGTGATCCTGTAGCGATTAGATTAGCTGCAGCGATTAGATTAGAGGAGGGGCAAAATCGTCTATCTAAATGATAAGAAATTAGAAAAGAAAAAGAAAACCCAGAAAAGTAAAAAAAAGGGTAAAAAAATAAGGGGGCACACAAACTATGGGGCAAAATAACGAGGTCATCTAACTTCGGGGCAAAATAACGAGGGCCACTTAACTTTGGGGCATATATGCAATTTTCTCCTTATATCCACTTCTTTCCTTTTGAATATGCATATGTGTCATTTTATTCTTGTTATTTTAGCTTGCTTACCTTTTGATGCCTTCACTTTTTTTTTCTTCTTTGCGTGTTACTCTTAGTTTGCAACTGCTATATCAGCTCATGGATGTTGGGTATACTCAAAGAAAAGCTTGAGTAAAGCTGATGAATCACATGGATTTCTTAATGGTGATGTTGAAAATCGTTGCCTTTCCACTTCAATTTCTGGAGAGAGGAAAAGGGATGAGATGGACGAGATGACAAGTTATTATGAACAAATAGCAAATGAGAAAAGAGCTGGGTTCTGGGGACGTTGCATGCAAATCATCTACCAGGTTTCAACTCACCTGTTCTTCTGAATATATGGACATGTTATGTGTTGTCTCAACAATTATGTCAATCCAAATGCTAGTAGTTGTAAGGAATATACACCATAGTAACAATTGATAGTTACTACATCGTATTCGATATCCAGTGCATAAAATGAGCTATGGCAAGCCCCTCCAGCTAGTTGCTTCGGACTATGCAGCTGCAACTACAATCATAACTTCCTTTTATTATTCCATGTTGTGGCGTGATTCAGCTGCCAACACAAATTTTCACGCCCAAACTACTGTATCTTAGCTCAGCTGATTTTGTTTGTTTATGTGTTAGCTTGGCCTTGTTTCCTACTTGCCTTTCAAACTTTTGATCTGCACCACAGATACTGAGCTTCTGCCTGCTAAGAAACAGTCGAACACCTGAATTGGCCTATGCAATGCTGTTGCCTGATAATCTTCATCTGTTTACAGACTAGTGCAGGAGCGACAATGTTGACTGATGTCACATTTTGGGGACTCCTTGTGCCATTCTTTTACCGTGATAAGTTTGGGTTTGCCATGGTATGTAAACATTCTAGGATGTGTATGTAATATTTTGTATTCTGCTTGAACAGTATGCACTATCCAGTGTCAATTGTCAACTCAAATACTTAATAAGAGGCATAACCCTTAGTTTAATATTCCTTGATTATTTTCGATTCTATTGCAGTGGTGCATAAGATTTGTCAACTATGCTGAGTGATAAGAACCATAGTGAAAAGTCAAATAGTTTGAGCTGAGCATAGAATATGTCAATGAGCAGAGGTAATCTAATAGTAATAAACAGTCCTGGGCATTTATAGCTAGTCAAATAAAGATCAGTTTCAATTTTTATCTGCATCCGTTTGTTATACTTGATTTCTGTCATGGTCTAGCGTTAGATACAAGAAATATAACATGAAAATTGTAATGTCTCCACATAGAGCATAAATGAACTTATAAGCTTCTGCTGCATTTATATCGCTAAGTTTACTGTTTCAAGACGCTCTCCTATGTTTTGATATGTTGTCCTTATCCTTTAAAACTTCATTCAGGTCACTGATGGCATGCACTCTCTTAATGCTGTTTTTCTACTTATAGACACAGTTCTCAATAGCATGGTAAGATTACTTGTAAGTCATATATTGGCCTGCCTTTTGCGTTGGTTGGTTTAGTTACTTTATACTTGGACCTTGGTTGTTTTCAGCCTTTTCCTGGTACGGATGGCTTTCTTCATATTTTGGAGCTGCTCCTATGTAACCTTCCAGTGGGTCCTTCATGCTTGTGGAGGCTTATCCTGGTAGGTTTTCTACCCTGCTGTTTGCTTAATAGATTTGAATGGAATGCCTTCAGTTGCCATTTTGTGAATCAGATGCATGTTTCTATTAAAGTAAACATGTGTATGCTTAGAAAAGATACAAAGTCAGAGCATCATTTTTACTTAAAATTCCATTATAATTTTATTAAATGAAAGTAGAAATCATACCTGTGCTCTTCCATGGCCATTTGACCTAGTTTAATATAAGAAATTGTGTTGAACATATTCTGATGGTATGCATGACTGCATTCTGAATTGTTAAAATGTGCTCTTCCATGGCCGTGTGACATAGTTTGTCCAAGAGATCTAGACATGTCTGGACATATTATGAGAGTGGGTGTGTGTGTGTGTCTCTGTTCTGAATTGTGACCTGTACAGCGCAAGTCATTGCATGACTTAGGCCATGGAATATGTACGAGCCACTTTCTGACCAAATTTAGATTTTTCCAACAGAGAATAAAAATTGCTGTGCTCTAGTTAGTAAAGTATGCTGATATGTTCATTTAGTTCAGTATGTATGCATGTGTTGTTACACACTCCAAGAGAAACATTTTTGTGTTTTACCTTTGATATGTAACCGTGTTACCATCTTCTCCAGGTGGCCTTACCCATTTCTTGACCTTGCAACATCTCAGGCTCCTCTGTGGTATATGCTTGCATCATCTCAGCTTATTCCTTATTATCCATCAACCATGCGGTCCTTACAACAACACTAACCTGGTGTAGGTACCTCGCCATGGCCATTGCTCATATCCCATGCTTCTTTCTGTATTGGTTGATTGTCAAGGCAAGCACACTTACTTCCCAAGGTCGTTTCCACGTTCTTACGTGAGGACAAGTTAGATACTTCCTCTAATTATTCACAAGGTTGTTCCCACATGCTTATGTGAGGGCAGGTTAGATTCTTCCTCTAATTATGGACCATACGTGCAATATGATATATGTATAAATACAGGTAGTAAATCTTTTCACTGTTCCGCACTTGCTAGTTCCAAGTGCGTTTCTGTGTAGTCTGGTAGATTAAGAATCCCTTCGATATAGGGCTGAATTCTGTAGCCCATCGGGACTAATACTTTGATCGACGAAATATAGACAGCCTCCTTGTTCCATTGACAAGGTGTGTTCCTCGCACAGCATATAGCAATAATTTATATCATGTAAAGCATTCTTTGTAATGATCTGTTCGACGGGCGAAATGGAGTTAAATCCTACTCCCGGAGTGCTCGATGGACTTGCTGGCTTTCTTGGCAGATTGGTATTCTCTAGTTTAAGCAGATTAAATTCCTGCCTAATGCATCGCCGCAAGATGTGTCGTGAAGGTCTACAAGCCTCACTTCAGGATATCATTTTGCAACCTCGCGCACAACACGTGTTGGGTGCAACGTTGAGGGAAGGCGCTGTTAAATTGTATAGCCCAGATGCAGCTGTCATGTGCGAGTCTAGAACTGTAGACGTTATAGAACAAGTTCGCAAGCATATTGCATTAGCGGTGTAGCGTGAGGCTTCTTTTAATCAGCAGTGTAACAGTGGCGGATCTACCATAGGCGCGAGTGTGTTGGAGCACTGTCTTTGCTCATCGTATCTTTGTACCATTTTACTCTATCTTCGTACCCTTTTACTCCATCCGTTTATCATAATAGGACGTAATTTTTGAATGATTTATTCATAAATATTCGATGCATTTATGTTTCAATGCAAATTAATGTAATGTTTCCTTTATATCTCTAATAAATATCTAGATTTAACTGATATTCTCTATATGCATGCATTAAATATAGTGCTTAAATGTAGTCTCGTCATTTTCAATATCTTCTTGGTCATATGAAAAAAGAAAATACACCCTATAAACTTAGATGGATTGAGTATTATTTCTGGTATTATCTTAAGATTGCTACTTGTACATATTTTTGAGCTTTGGAATCGCCATCTATTATCAAAATATTATCTTTAATTATTTGATATTTTAACTTTGTTGCTCATCGATTTATGTATTAATTTAGATTTCACATAGCAGTTAATGTGTTTTCACTACACTCATCTTAATGATAACTTCGCACTAGCGCCCTCTATTTCTATCCTCCTCCATTTTCTATCCTGCTTACACCAGTGGTAACATACGTGTTATTGTAAGTTGCTTTGATTCTGTTACCAAACAGGCGCACTGTTGATATAAAATCATGTGCTAAGCTATTTATATTCACAGTAAAAAATTCAAGTTTCTCATCAGTTGCTACAATTAGACGGGACACATTAGTTCCCTCGCCGCATGGGAAGCTTACGCTATGCACAATTCCTATGACCTCAATCCCCAAGCAATTCAGCGCCATTGTCACCTCGCCAACAACACAGTTGCCCCTCACAATCTTTGTTTCTCGCCGCCGGTCGGCCTGCCCGACGACGATGCTATCCTCTTCACAAAATCGGCAAAGACGTCGGCGTACTTCGGGCCGGTTTGCAGCCGCACCAGGTTAGTCCGGTAAGGTGTCAGTATCGTCTTGAGCCCTGCACGCGAATCAGCGCACCAATCTTACATTAGACCACAGGATTTTCACCAATCTTAGGTTCATATACGTAATGTACACGTACTACACAAGAATTGGCTCAAGAGACTAATGAGTGGTTCAGGGTGTGGTGGCTCACCGAAGATGCACATGGAGCGGTAGATGGCGGCGGCTGCGAAGCCGTCGCGGGCGGGCGTCTGGCGGCTGCCCTCGAGGCAGCGGAGGAAGGCGAGGTCGGCGCGGAGGAGCTGCGCCTGGTCGTGGGTGTCGTAGGCCATGTCGTGGCAGTAGCAGCAGAAGTCGAGGTGGTCGACGGGGCGGCGGTCCCAGAGGACGGAGCCGGCTTCCTTGCCGCTAGACCAGTTCGGCCCGCAGTAGTGGCCGTAGCGCGGGAACACCCGCGACAGCCACGCCCGCGCGCCTCCGTGCCACGGCAGCTGCGCCACGTACGGCCGGAACAGCGGCACCGCACACCCCACCAACTGCCGCTCCGCCTCCGCCTCCGCCTCCTTCTCCGCCACCGCCTTCCGCGGCGCAGCGGGAGCACTCGGTTGCTTCGGCCGCGGGAGGCGGAGAATGAGGAGGAGGAGGAGGTGAGTGAGCGGGTTGGCGCTGGGCCGTGTGGGAGACGTCACGGGGAGGTGCGGTCTGGCGCGGGGTCGGGAGGGTTCGGAGGAGCAGGGCGGCCGGGTTGAGGCGGAGCGTCGGCTTGGAACGAGGCGGCGGGGAAGGGGGGAGGCGACCTCCATTACGGCGGTGCGCTTTGCCGTTGCCGTAGCCGCGGCGTTGTGCGATGGCGGTGGGGGATTTCGAGCGCTTTTTTCGGGTTAGTTGCCGCGGTGGCGTGTGGCTGTGCGGATTTTGTTACATTTTGGTGGGGAGGGGTGTGTTCGCGGTGGTGGCCGAGCCGTGCCGCGGTCGCGTGTGGCTGTGCGGGTTTTGTTACGTTTGCTGGGCTGTCTGGTGTGGGTGGGTGGGGCCGCGGCGAGAGGTTATTTGAGGTGGGGACTGGGTGGGTTGTTAGCCGGTTTTGGATGCGATAAATAGGAGGATCTCGAGGCGGATACCGTCGGTACGCCGTACGCAACACTACTACTTTAATTGAGTCGGTAAAGACCAAATCTGATTATCAAAATGCTTATCTGATTGGTCCAGACTTGTCTTTTCAATCCAGGAACAATCTAATCTCATTTGGTGTAGAAAGAGATCCAATGCAATTCTGCGGAGGTTTAGCTATTACACATGATTGTTAGATCAAAAGTGACTATATAAATCTTTTCAGTATATTGTTTGAACATACTATGCTATGTTTTTTTACTGTAGCATGTTCGGATTGTTTGATAGCTTGAGGGCCGAAGACTGCTTAACTTATAGTCTATTAAGACGGCATGAAACTTTATCTACGCTGTGTGAGCTCAAGTTGACAGGCCGATTTGGTTTCCGTGTCGGGTGGGTGGGGCATGGTGCGCGCAGGCTAACCCATGGTGACGCGAATTTTGTTTTTGTTTTTTGTGCTTTGCGCTCTCTCTCTGGCAACTTTGGCTCTATTTGAATGAAATTATAACCTAGTCTTCTTTCGATCGTGAAAAGATTAGCAAACAACACGTATCACCTACTATTTTATTGGAGTAGAGTAGATCCACGATCAAGAAAGCGACGGATTTACAATTTTAATCGGACTAGAGTCATACTTGCAAAAGAAATTGGGCCAATGCATCAGAAGAAAAAAAATTGCTTGTCGGTTTGGGTCTGGTTGGGCCGCGCTGGTGCTGTGGTTGCTTTGTGTCCCGTTCGTTCGGGTTTCAGCCGCCGCGGCAGATTTGGCTATCTTGTTCGGATTGGCGGTGTGGGCCTGAGGGGATGTGACGACGGCGTCAGCGCGGGTGGGATGCAACCGGCAGGGACGGCGTGCATCGAGTGCTCGTGGCAACGGTTGATGAGTCCGGTGAGAACTGGAGAACGGCAGATGGTTGCGGCCGTGCGATTAGAAGGGAGCAGTCAGGATAAAGGAAGGTTTGTGAAGTGTTAGAGTCTGTTTGTTTCAGCTTTCGATTATCTAAAAGCTGATTCTAGATTATGGTTGTAGAGAAACAGATTCTCCAAAAGCTGGAATCCAAAATCACATATGAAATGGATTGTGAATTCTAGTGTATATAAGTGAGTTGGATTGTGAGAATTGGATTCTAGAATTAGATTGTTTGTTTTTTATTCCGCTTTTGAGGCAGAATTAGAATCAAAAGCTAAACAAACATGCCCTTAGCCGGTGACAAGCGAACCCTGCAATGAGCTGAAGCGTTCTACGGTTTACAATCGGGTGCGAGTGTACGGCTTGCAGTTTCTCAAATACATCGTATGCATTGCTATCCTACAATGGTGTTAGCTAGCGGTGTACGGTATGCCTGCTCCAGGTATTTTACGAAAGATTCATCTCTGGTTGCGACGCTTCAGCATACGTACAGAGGAACAGGCCACATTATAGACTTTTAGGGCTAATCCTTGGGTCGACTAACGTAAGAACTGTCATATTTCGTAATCTCTTTGCAGTTGTGTTCATAGCAAATAGATGGTACATTATGTAGTACATTGAAGATTAACGGTAAGGACGTAAAGAAGTATGCACATTGATCAGCAGGGGCCGACAAGTTGTACAACAAAGAATATATTTTGTGCCTTTGAATTCCATGAGAGCGATTTGTTAATTTCCTTTCACATCGCACTACACCAGGCTACCTGAAAATTTCACAAAAATTGGCCACCAAAGTGGCATCTAAAAATAGTCGGGATGGGCAAGAAGACCATTACACCTCAAAAACATGAAACGAATATTGGGTTCGGCTCATTTGTTCGACTCTATTAACAATCGAAATACAAAATCTTGACCGATATTTCTGACATTTCGGCCGTTTTCATTGTCGGTGGCAGCCCCACCGACCACCAGAAGAGCACAAAGAAAAAACGAGGATGCGTGTTTTACTACTGCTCCCTCCGCCTCCACGTCTAACCGCGTCGCTTCGGCCGCACCGAGTCCAGCGATCGTACTCGTACTTCCACCAACACTAACTACCCCAAGCGCGCAAGCTAGGTTAACCGCTAGGGCTACCGCCTCGCTGGCGATGTCGGCGACGGCGGCGGACGGTTCGTCGTACTGGCTGCGGTGGCGGGTCTTCGTCTGTGCCGCCCTCATCGTCCTGCCGGCGGCGGTCGCGGCGGCGCTGCTTCCGCGGCTGCGGAGGGCGGCGGTGCCACTCCGCGCGACCGACCTGTGGGTTCCCTGCTGGGCCCGACTCCACCGGCTGGCTCCTCGGGTACCGCGCCTTCGCCCTCGCCGCCGCTGCCGCGCTCCTGGTCCGCCTCCTCGTCGCCCACGGCCTCGCCGTCTTCTACTTCTACACCCAGTACGACGCCTCCTCCTCCTTACATCTTGGCTTAATTACCACGAATGGTCTAGACAAGCATCGTACACATCGTTCATACAAACGTATCTTCGTTGGGTGTGTGTCTACAATGTGGTAGATGTAAGCGTTGACTAGCGGGAATTGTTCAGTAGGTGCTTTGGCATGGTTGGATGAGTAGAGCATTCTATGGCGCTAGTGTATTGGGAGCACGGGACACATCAAGAAGAGACATTGAGTTTGGCTGTTTGAAATTTATCTCTTTTCTGCTATATAGAGCTGAAGCTTCCTACTTTCGGTTTTGTGCATGGTGTAACTCATTGCGCCACGCTGGATGGGTGGATCTCACGAATGTTTTGAATCTTCTGGTAGTGATTCAGAAGGCAGACAGTTGATCACCTCCCTTTTAGCTGCTTGTCATTCTGATTCTTGAGTTGCTTGCTTCTAAACTGCCCTTTTGGCTTTAATTTCCTACCGCCAATTGTCTTTGCAGGTGGACCTTTTTATTAGTCGCCATATATTTTGCGGTATGTTCTCTGCTTCCATGTTGTCTTACCACCCTGTAACGAGAAAATTGCATATATGCCCCAAAGTTAAGTGATCCTCGTTATTTTGCCCCGAAGTTAGATGACCTCGTTATTTTGCCCCATAGTTTGTGTGCCCCCTTGTTTTTTTACCCTTTTTTTACTTTTCTGGGTTTTCTTTTTCTTTTCTAATTTCTTATCATTTAGAGAGACGATTTTGCCCCTCCTCTAATCTAATCGCTACAGTGGGTATGTATCAATTAAATGCATTTGTTATAATTTGATTTGGAGAAGTATCAATTAATCGCTACAGTGGGTATGTATCAACAATTAATCGCTACAGTGGGTATGTATCAATTAATCGCTACAGTGGGTATGTATCAATTAAATCGTGATCCTGTAGCGATTAGATTAGCTGCAGCGATTAGATTAGAGGAGGGGCAAAATCGTCTATCTAAATGATAAGAAATTAGAAAAGAAAAACCCAGAAAAGTAAAAAAAGGGTAAAAAAACAAGGGGGCACACAAACTATGGGGCAAAATAACGAGGTCATCTAACTTCGGGGCAAAATAACGAGGGCCACTTAACTTTGGGGCATATATGCAATTTTCTCCTTATATCCACTTCTTTCCTTTTGAATATGCATATGTGTCATTTTATTCTTGTTATTTTAGCTTGCTTACCTTTTGATGCCTTCACTTTTTTTTTTCTTCTTTGCGTGTTACTCTTAGTTTGCAACTGCTATATCAGCTCATGGATGTTGGGTATACTCAAAGAAAAGCTTGAGTAAAGCTGATGAATCACATGGATTTCTTAATGGTGATGTTGAAAATCGTTGCCTTTCCACTTCAATTTCTGGAGAGAGGAAAAGGGATGAGATGGACGAGATGACAAGTTATTATGAACAAATAGCAAATGAGAAAAGAGCTGGGTTCTGGGGACGTTGCATGCAAATCATCTACCAGGTTTCAACTCACCTGTTCTTCTGAATATATGGACATGTTATGTGTTGTCTCAACAATTATGTCAATCCAAATGCTAGTAGTTGTAAGGAATATACACCATAGTAACAATTGATAGTTACTACATCGTATTCGATATCCAGTGCATAAAATGAGCTATGGCAAGCCCCTCCAGCTAGTTGCTTCGGACTATGCAGCTGCAACTACAATCATAACTTCCTTTTTATTATTCCATGTTGTGGCGTGATTCAGCTGCCAACACAAATTTTCACGCCCAAACTACTGTATCTTAGCTCAGCTGATTTTGTTTGTTTATGTGTTAGCTTGGCCTTGTTTCCTACTTGCCTTTCAAACTTTTGATCTGCACCACAGATACTGAGCTTCTGCCTGCTAAGAAACAGTCGAACACCTGAATTGGCCTATGCAATGCTGTTGCCTGATAATCTTCATCTGTTTACAGACTAGTGCAGGAGCGACAATGTTGACTGATGTCACATTTTGGGGACTCCTTGTGCCATTCTTTTACCGTGATAAGTTTGGGTTTGCCATGGTATGTAAACATTCTAGGATGTGTATGTAATATTTTGTATTCTGCTTGAACAGTATGCACTATCCAGTGTCAATTGTCAACTCAAATACTTAATAAGAGGCATAACCCTTAGTTTAATATTCCTTGATTATTTTCGATTCTATTGCAGTGGTGCATAAGATTTGTCAACTATGCTGAGTGATAAGAACCATAGTGAAAAGTCAAATAGTTTGAGCTGAGCATAGAATATGTCAATGAGCAGAGGTAATCTAATAGTAATAAACAGTCCTGGGCATTTATAGCTAGTCAAATAAAGATCAGTTTCAATTTTTATCTGCATCCGTTTGTTATACTTGATTTCTGTCATGGTCTAGCGTTAGATACAAGAAATATAACATGAAAATTGTAATGTCTCCACATAGAGCATAAATGAACTTATAAGCTTCTGCTGCATTTATATACGCTAAGTTTACTGTTTCAAGACGCTCTCCTATGTTTTGATATGTTGTCCTTATCCTTTAAAACTTCATTCAGGTCACTGATGGCATGCACTCTCTTAATGCTGTTTTTCTACTTATAGACACAGTTCTCAATAGCATGGTAAGATTACTTGTAAGTCATATATTGGCCTGCCTTTTGCGTTGGTTGGTTTAGTTACTTTATACTTGGACCTTGGTTGTTTTCAGCCTTTTCCCTGGTACCGGATGGCTTTCTTCATATTTTGGAGCTGCTCCTATGTAACCTTCCAGTGGGTCCTTCATGCTTGTGGAGGCTTATCCTGGTAGGTTTTCTACCCTGCTGTTTGCTTAATAGATTTGAATGGAATGCCTTCAGTTGCCATTTTGTGAATCAGATGCATGTTTCTATTAAAGTAAACATGTGTATGCTTAGAAAAGATACAAAGTCAGAGCATCATTTTTACTTAAAATTCCATTATAATTTTATTAAATGAAAGTAGAAATCATACCTGTGCTCTTCCATGGCCATTTGACCTAGTTTAATATAAGAAATTGTGTTGAACATATTCTGATGGTATGCATGACTGCATTCTGAATTGTTAAAATGTGCTCTTCCATGGCCGTGTGACATAGTTTGTCCAAGAGATCTAGACATGTCTGGACATATTATGAGAGTGGGTGTGTGTGTGTGTCTCTGTTCTGAATTGTGACCTGTACAGCGCAAGTCATTGCATGACTTAGGCCATGGAATATGTACGAGCCACTTTCTGACCAAATTTAGATTTTTCCAACAGAGAATAAAAATTGCTGTGCTCTAGTTAGTAAAGTATGCTGATATGTTCATTTAGTTCAGTATGTATGCATGTGTTGTTACACACTCCAAGAGAAACATTTTTGTGTTTTACCTTTGATATGTAACCGTGTTACCATCTTCTCCAGGTGGCCTTACCCATTTCTTGACCTTGCAACATCTCAGGCTCCTCTGTGGTATATGCTTGCATCATCTCAGCTTATTCCTTATTATCCATCAACCATGCGGTCCTTACAACAACACTAACCTGGTGTAGGTACCTCGCCATGGCCATTGCTCATATCCCATGCTTCTTTCTGTATTGGTTGATTGTCAAGGCGAAGCACACTTACTTCCCAAGGTCGTTTCCACGTTCTTACGTGAGGACAAGTTAGATACTTCCTCTAATTATTCACAAGGTTGTTCCCACATGCTTATGTGAGGGCAGGTTAGATTCTTCCTCTAATTATGGACCATACGTGCAATATGATATATGTATAAATACAGGTAGTAAATCTTTTCACTGTTCCGCACTTGCTAGTTCCAAGTGCGTTTCTGTGTAGTCTGGTAGATTAAGAATCCCTTCGATATAGGGCTGAATTCTGTAGCCCATCGGGACTAATACTTTGATCGACGAAATATAGACAGCCTCCTTGTTCCATTGACAAGGTGTGTTCCTCGCACAGCATATAGCAATAATTTATATCATGTAAAGCATTCTTTGTAATGATCTGTTCGACGGGCGAAATGGAGTTAAATCCTACTCCCGGAGTGCTCGATGGACTTGCTGGCTTTCTTGGCAGATTGGTATTCTCTAGTTTAAGCAGATTAAATTCCTGCCTAATGCATCGCCGCAAGATGTGTCGTGAAGGTCTACAAGCCTCACTTCAGGATATCATTTTGCAACCTCGCGCACAACACGTGTTGGGTGCAACGTTGAGGGAAGGCGCTGTTAAATTGTATAGCCCAGATGCAGCTGTCATGTGCGAGTCTAGAACTGTAGACGTTATAGAACAAGTTCGCAAGCATATTGCATTAGCGGTGTAGCGTGAGGCTTCTTTTAATCAGCAGTGTAACAGTGGCGGATCTACCATAGGCGCGAGTGTGTTGGAGCACTGTCTTTGCTCATCGTATCTTTGTACCATTTTACTCTATCTTCGTACCCTTTTACTCCATCCGTTTATCATAATAGGACGTAATTTTTGAATGATTTATTCATAAATATTCGATGCATTTTATGTTTCAATGCAAATTAATGTAATGTTTCCTTTATATCTCTAATAAATATCTAGATTTAACTGATATTCTCTATATGCATGCATTAAATATAGTGCTTAAATGTAGTCTCGTCATTTTCAATATCTTCTTGGTCATATGAAAAAAGAAAATACACCCTATAAACTTAGATGGATTGAGTATTATTTCTGGTATTATCTTAAGATTGCTACTTGTACATATTTTTGAGCTTTGGAATGCGCCATCTATTATCAAAATATTATCTTTAATTATTTGATATTTTAACTTTGTTGCTCATCGATTTATGTATTAATTTAGATTTCACATAGCAGTTAATGTGTTTTCACTACACTCATCTTAATGATAACTTCGCACTAGCGCCCCTCTATTTCTATCCTCCCTCCATTTTCTATCCTGCTTACACCAGTGGTAACATACGTGTTATTGTAAGTTGCTTTGATTCTGTTACCAAACAGGCGCACTGTTGATATAAAATCATGTGCTAAGCTATTTATATTCACAGTAAAAAATTCAAGTTTCTCATCAGTTGCTACAATTAGACGGGACACATTAGTTCCCTCGCCGCATGGGAAGCTTACGCTATGCACAATTCCTATGACCTCAATCCCCAAGCAATTCAGCGCCATTGTCACCTCGCCAACAACACAGTTGCCCCTCACAATCTTTGTTTCTCGCCGCCGGTCGGCCTGCCCGACGACGATGCTATCCTCTTCACAAAATCGGCAAAGACGTCGGCGTACTTCGGGCCGGTTTGCAGCCGCACCAGGTTAGTCCGGTAAGGTGTCAGTATCGTCTTGAGCCCTGCACGCGAATCAGCGCACCAATCTTACATTAGACCACAGGATTTTCACCAATCTTAGGTTCATATACGTAATGTACACGTACTACACAAGAATTGGCTCAAGAGACTAATGAGTGGTTCAGGGTGTGGTGGCTCACCGAAGATGCACATGGAGCGGTAGATGGCGGCGGCTGCGAAGCCGTCGCGGGCGGGCGTCTGGCGGCTGCCCTCGAGGCAGCGGAGGAAGGCGAGGTCGGCGCGGAGGAGCTGCGCCTGGTCGTGGGTGTCGTAGGCCATGTCGTGGCAGTAGCAGCAGAAGTCGAGGTGGTCGACGGGGCGGCGGTCCCAGAGGACGGAGCCGGCTTCCTTGCCGCTAGACCAGTTCGGCCCGCAGTAGTGGCCGTAGCGCGGGAACACCCGCGACAGCCACGCCCGCGCGCCTCCGTGCCACGGCAGCTGCGCCACGTACGGCCGGAACAGCGGCACCGCACACCCACCAACTGCCGCTCCGCCTCCGCCTCCGCCTCCTTCTCCGCCACCGCCTTCCGCGGCGCAGCGGGAGCACTCGGTTGCTTCGGCCGCGGGAGGCGGAGAATGAGGGAGGAGAGGAAGGAGGTGAGCGGGTTGGCGCTGGGCCGTGTGGGAGACGTCACGGGGGGAGGTGCGGTCTGGCGCGGGGTCGGGAGGGTTCGGAGGAGCAGGGCGGCCGGGTTGAGGCGGAGCGTCGGCTTGGAACGAGGCGGCGGGGAAGGGGAGGGGGAGGCGACCTCCATTACGGCGGTGCGCTTTGCCGTTGCCGTAGCCGCGGCGTTGTGCGATGGCGGTGGGGGATTTCGAGCGCTTTTTCGGGTTAGTTGCCGCGGTGGCGTGTGGCTGTGCGGATTTTGTTACATTTTTGGTGGGGACGGGGGTGTGTTCGCGGTGGTGGCCGAGCCGTGCCGCGGTCGCGTGTGGCTGTGCGGGTTTTGTTACGTTTGCTGGGCTGTCTGGTGTGGGTGGGTGGGGCCGCGGCGAGAGGTTATTTGAGGTGGGGACTGGGTGGGTTGTTAGCCGGTTTTGGATGCGATAAATAGGAGGATCTCGAGGCGGATACCGTCGGTACGCCGTACGCAACACTACTACTTTAATTGAGTCGGTAAAGACCAAATCTGATTATCAAAATGCTTATCTGATTGGTCCAGACTTGTCTTTTCAATCCAGGAACAATCTAATCTCATTTGGTGTAGAAAGAGATCCAATGCAGTCCTGCGGAGGTTTAAGCAGTTACACATAGATTGTTAGATCAAAAGTGACTATATAAATCTTTTCAGTATATTGTTTGAACATACTATGCTATGTTTTTTTACTGTAGCATGTTCGGATTGTTTGATAGCTTGAGGGCCGAAGACTGCTTAACTTATAGTCTATTAAGACGGCATGAAACTTTATCTACGCTGTGTGAGCTCAAGTTGACAGGCCGATTTGGTTTCCGTGTCGGGTGGGGTGGGGCATGGTGCGCGCAGGCTAACCCATGGTGACGCGAATTTTGTTTTTGTTTTTTTTGTGCTTTGCGCGCGCTCTCTCTCTGGCAACTTTGGCTCTATTTGAATGAAATTATAAACCTAGTCTTCTTCTCGATCGTGAAAAGATTAGCAAACAACACGTATCACCTACTATTTTATTGGAGTAGAGTAGATCCACGATCAAGAAAGCGACGGATTTACAATTTTAATCGGACTAGAGTCATACTTGCAAAAGAAATTGGGCCAATGCATCAGAAGAAAAAAAATTGCTTGTCGGTTTGGGTCTGGTTGGGCCGCGCTGGTGCTGTGGTTGCTTTGTGTCCCGTTCGTTCGGGTTTCAGCCGCCGCGGCAGATTTGGCTATCTTGTTCGGATTGGCGGTGTGGGCCTGAGGGATGTGACGACGGCGTCAGCGCGGGTGGGATGCAACCGGCAGGGACGGCGTGCATCGAGTGCTCGTGGCAACGGTTGATGAGTCCGGTGAGAACTGGAGAACGGCAGATGGTTGCGGCCGTGCGATTAGAAGGAGCAGTCAGGATAAAGGAAGGTTTGTGAAGTGTTAGAGTCTGTTTGTTTCAATTTTCGATTATCTAAAAGTGATTCTAGATTATGGTTGTAGAAAGCAGATTCTAAAAATTTGGAATCCAAAATCACATATGAAATGGATTGTGAATTCTAGTGTATATAAGTGAGTTGGATTGTGAGAATTGGATTCTAGAATTAGATTGTTTGTTTTTTATTCTGCTTTTGAGGCCAGAATTAGAATCAAAAGCTAAACAAACATGCCCTTAGCCGGTGACAAGCGAACCCTGCAATGAGCTGAAGCGTTCTACGGTTTACAATCGGGTGCGAGTGTACGGCTTGCAGTTTCTCAAATACATCGTATGCATTGCTATCCTACAATGGTGTTAGCTAGCGGTGTACGGTATGCCTGCTCCAGGTATTTTACGAAAGATTCATCTCTGGTTGCGACGCTTCAGCATACGTACAGAGGAACAGGCCACATTATAGACTTTTTAGGGCTAATCCTTAGGTCGACTAACGTAAGAACTGTCATATTTCGTAATCTCTTTGCAGTTGTGTTCATAGCAAATAGATGGTACATTATGTAGTACATTGAAGATTAACGGTAAGGACGTAAAGAAGTATGCACATTGATCAGCAGGGGGCCGACAAGTTGTACAACAAAGAATATATTTTGTGCCTTTGAATTCCATGAGAGCGATTTGTTAATTTCCTTTCACATCGCACTACACCAGGCTACCTGAAAATTTCACCAAAAATTGGCCACCAAAGTGGCATCTAAAAATAGTCGGGATGGGCAAGAAGACCATTACACCTCAAAAACATGAAACGAATATTGGGTTCGGCTCATTTGTTCGACTCTATTAACTCCCGGTATTCCTTCTTCATTTTCACACCAGAGACTGTCCTGCATGTTCCCAAGATTAAGAAAGATCAGAAGGGTTCGTGTGACATCATATAAACTAGGCAGCAAGCGAGCTTCCACAGCAGCCTCAAATAAGTTGGACATATTTGGAAGGAGTTCCAAGACAATATTAAGACTGAAACATTATAGGCAGAACTGACAACGGACCAAAAAAACAAAAACTGACAATGGACCTAACCAAATCTTTCATGTTTGAGCAATATCATGATTAACTTTGTATATATGGTTCTGTACCTTTCAAAAAAGACACTCACATGCAAGGTGCTTTTTTTGCCAGGTATTCAAGGTGCATAGTTGACTGTTCGTTTCCAGACACAATTCCTAGTATAAGACCCAGTGTTGTGATATGTTGCTATTAAAAAAGTTTTGCAAAGAGGCTATATTTATTGCTGTCAAATTATCCTATGAACAAATTTTAACATCAAAGAAATGGTATTATGAATATAAACAAGTAAACAACAGTGAATTTGGTACTCGATACAGAAGTGTTGACCGCTGCTCTCTCTCTCTCTCTCTCTCTCTCTCCCTCTCGGGGTATACATAATTGCTATCAGTTATTCGTGTGATTTGGCCTCATTTTCAGGATGGCCATATCTCAAGTTCAGCTTGTGTTTCGATCCAAAAATTCTGTACTATAGGATTTGCTATTCTAGCACAACCTGACTATTCAAAAGTGCAACATTCATGGCGGCCATTAGCTAATTTGTCTTGTGCTCCCAAAAGGGAAAGTGCAAAGTGAAGAGTGATGTAAAACATATAAAATATGTTGCAATCTTAGAGCAAGAAGATTCACTACGTATAAGAAAATACTAATATATAGAAAATATGTTGCATCTTAGGTTGAATGGATACTTCAGTATTCTTTAGACAGCCATATGAAACACATACTTTCCTACAAGAGAGCACATAGACACAAAAAATGAACTGATTTTATATAGAAAAAAAAAATCTCAGTAAAGATAGCAAACCTGAGCATTTCTTTATTTTTAAAAAATTGAACACAAGGTGTTCCCATGATGCCTGCAGCTTCTGCTATGTCAGGATCCTCCTCAATGTCAATTTCAACAAAATGAACGTATTCATCAAACTCATCTATAACCTGTAAGAAATATCATTATTAGCAAGCAACAAAACAAATAACCAAACTGACATATGCACAGCTGATGGAACAGCTTATATAGCAACGTATCAGCAGGTGTGCTGGACCCAATGTCAGTCGAGCAACTATCAGTTTTAACTTTTACCACCTAAGTGGTAGGTTCTTAGTTCCTACTACTGTGATCACACGGTTTTATCACCAAGCACAGAAAACTGTGATATCCTGAGCATAAGAAATTCAGAGTTAAAAAGAGACAAGATGATGAAATCAATATATGCTTGTCAGATTGCTGGCATAGAACAACCATCTTAAACATTGGGTAGTCTTTGTACCCAATGTATTAGACATATACCTAAGATAGATGGCATTGACTGGCGGCATGCGTTGAAAACAAGATTTGGAAATGAATCAACAAAATACAATTGTCGGGGCCAATTTTAATCTAGTAGTTCGCTGCTATTTATGACTGAACTATCTTGGCACCTTGCATTGCGCCATGCAGTTCTCATGAACTTTTCAATACATTCCACAGCTCAAAGGAGACTGCAAAACTGAAACTTTAAAAAATTTGCAGCAATGCAATGAAGACAGTATGAGCAGATGCTGATTCAACTCATTCGGCACATTCTTCAAGGGTTAGGGATTTTATTTCTATACCGGAGAAGTGAGATTCAGCATACTCCTAGCAGATCCAAATCTCAAGTACTGGGCTACTGGCTTGCCACTATGAATGCACAATGGTCAAGGAAAACTAGTAGAAAGTAAAGTTATATCTAGATTTATAGTTAAGTAGTTACAACAAAAGTTGTTAAGGCATTTTATTTAACTAGAATAATGTCTCATGACATTCAAAGTTCAATTTTCAAGAACTGACCTTGTTCAAAATTGGTTTTAAGGTTCTGCAGGGACCACATGTGGGAGAAGTATATAGAACACAAACAAGCCGTGAACTCTCATGGTATAATTTGCGGAGTGCATACTGCAAAAGAGAAATCAAGCTCAGGATCAGGTTTGACATCAACATTTGCATCAATACGAGCCACACTACACATAAATATGTTAGGTACCTGTCCCCTGTGCTTTGTGTGAGAAATGTCGAAGCCCATCTCAACATCCCGGTCTGTAATCTCCTTCTTTGTTTCTTCGCGAACAGGCTGTAATTAATAAGAAATTAGAAGAAAGAATTGCGTCTTGTAAGCTTGACCCACAGAAGATTACCGAAAAAAAAAAGATGAATGTTTCTCGACTTTATTGCTCTTGCCTGTAGGCGATATATGCAGCCCCACACCCTTTATACAGTGGTAGGAGGCTTTCTTGCATCCCAAGTAAAGGGACTAGTAATCATATAGGACTCTGCGTTACGGTAAGTGTCCACATACCATAATATCACAACAGTTTCATCCACTCACAAATTTTTTTTCTAGAATAAATCCATTCACAATTTCACATGGCTATATAACACATGATGATAATAGAAGTCTAAACCATAGTTACCGGATTCGCTGTAAACCCCAGCGAATCGCAAACCAGATTTGTCAAACCGAAGCGGTTTAGGATACGGGTTCGTGTTTACAGTGGAAACTGAAAAAAAAAGTGGCAAACTGCAAACTTGAATCCCGTACCGTGACCCAGACTAACCGTGTTTGTGGTAGCTATGGACTAAACCCTAAATTCTATACATGGAGAAAATATTGATGTGGTCACATAGCAGTCCAATATGGCGACTAGGAAGCTAAATTGAAATATAGGGAAAAATCAACAACACATATTACTGTAGTGCCCATGATACTGGCGTACCAGTGATTATATTCATGGGCCTACAGTTGGACAGCCAGCCTCCATTGAAATAATGACGAACAAACAAAATAAAGTTGGCACATGCATCAATTGCCATAAAGAAACATATGCTGTTAAAAAAATAATACCTGGTGAAATTCAACAAGAAGATCACTGGAAACTAAGTATCTTTCAACTGACAAAGCAGCTATGCATCCAGATCCAGCTGCAGTAATGGCTTGCCTCCATTCATGATCCTGCATGAAAACCAAAATGGTCATGGTAATGGCTAAAAAATGATCAGAAGATTTCCATTTTATGGATAGATATCTACAGGGTCCATGGCTTGATACTAGCACATCATAAATTGCATTTCACACTGAGGGATCTTCAAAACAGTAAGAGTCAGGGATATCATTCTTGAGCCATGAAGAAATGATGTGCTAGTGTGCCACATCTGAACTGCAGCAGGATTAACTCCAAGTTTTATAAATCAGAACACTTTACAACCATATAGAAGTTCCATACAGGGAGTGAAGGATGAAGTTACCTGCACATCACCAGCAGCAAATACGCCATCAACTGAAGTTTTTGCTGTGCCTTCTTTAACCAAAATATAGCCAGCACTATCAAGTTCAATTTGACCTTGTAACAGCTGACTGTTTGGAGTATGTCCTATGCCATAAAATAGACCTTTCACCTCAAGAACTGATTCCTCTCCTGTATCAGTTCCCTTCAGTCGAATACCAGACATCTGGCCTTTGGTATTGCTGACAACATCCACAGCTTCTGTATTGAAATGTACTGTTATGTTGGGGTTGTTGAGTACTCTGAAACATTCGCCATAATCAACCTGTTAACCAAACATCCAGGGAATTGAAGTTTTACCTCAATTAATATTTCATGCAACTGAAGAGGAGCTAACATCCTTCAAAGAACAAAACAAATTCATCTACAGATAAGTTCCAAACAATGATAGCCCCCAGGTTCTATAAAAATTCGGGCGATATTATGATTTCCAGTACCTAACTAGATGAACAGCTAAAAACAAACCAAGCTGCAATCTGGCTTATTTCGCATCAGGCACTAATTGTAAATCCCCTCATGCTAAAGTACCACATTTTACAATGCCACTGATATAACCACCGTTTTAAAGTGGTAGCATGGCATATTATCATGCCATCATAATCCAAATGGTAAATGAGTTACCGAAACTGAAAGGGAAGAAAAGCAATCCTCCACTCTTCCTACAGCCATTTTATGCCATCAAAAAGTACTAAGGCCCAAAATAAGTGAAATGCTGACAATCCAAGGGCAAGATGTTTACATGAATAGAATAGGCTCTAAATATTATCATAATGAAAGATACAGTTTTCTAGGGAAAAGATTTAAAAATGCCCTACCGGTCCTGCATAGCTTTGGATGCTTGTAGCTGATTCTTTCGAACAAGTAAATGAACATGACGGGCATATTTAGTCAAATATATTGCTTCCTCTGTAGCTGTGTCACCACCTCCAACAACCGCAAGAACTTGACCCTTAAACAGTGGTGATGCTCCATCACATATTGCACATGCGCTGATACCTCTACTCCAAAATTCATCTTCACGAGGTAATCGAAGGCGCTTAGCGGTAGCTCCAGTTGCAATGATTAGACTATGGCATTTCACCTATATTTGTCACTGAGATGAGTGCAGCGAAAAAAAATGTGCAAATATAAAGAAAGTGATAGATTAAATAACAACTAAAGAGGTGACTCATCAACGTAAATCACAATGCTGGACATTAATGTGAGACCTAATTAATTAAACCACATAACACACTGAACTGTTCCAGAGCTCAAAAGCCTGCTCGTGTCCTCATATTCTTTTTTTTCCCTTCAAAATTTAACCTTTGTTATTTGTTATTTAATTGAACTTCAGTTTTCACTAAATCATACTAACAAAGTAACACTGACTATTGAACGGCCACAAAATACACATACAAATAGAACACTACCTTGTGAAATAAAGGTAAGCACAAACTCCAAAACAAATTATGGCACAGCAAGAGGAAGAGCGCAAAAGTGCTTACCTCTCGTTCGCTGCTACGTATAACAAATGGGCTGCTCTTTACATTCACAAACTCAACATCCTCCTGGTGAAGCTCTGCGCCCCAGCGCTCCGCCTGCTTCCGCATTCTTGTTTAATTCATGGCCCCATAGAGGAATAACCGAATAAGTAAGCGAACACAGCATCAATTCAATTCAAATGGTAACGATAATGAGCATTCTTACCTGTCCATTAGATCAGGCCCGGTTATACCATCTGGGAACCCGGGAAAATTCTCCACCTCGGTCGTGGTCATTAGCTGCCCACCAGGAACACCACCCACCTGGTAACCTTCGAACACGACGGGCTTCAAGTTCGCCCGAGCGGCGTAAATGGCAGCAGAGTACCCTGCCGGGCCAGAACCAATGATCACCACGTTCTCCACTCCCTTGCTAAGATCTGCAAGAACAAGAAAACAGTCATCCACTACTCCACTCCACCACACGTCGCCTTCAGCTCCAAAGACAGCACCAGATCAAATGCAAGTAGCACGCCAGTAAGTCGCATGGTGAGGACTACAGACTGAGGACAGTTCAGTCTAAAACCTGAACTTCTGAAGCGAAGGAAAGCAAGAGAGAGGCGCACCTGAGGGACGGGAGGCGGGGGCCTCCTCATCGACCGCGTCGGCGGTGAGCAGAGCCTTGGATGTCCGAGTGCAGAAGGAGGCGGGGAGAGGGCGGCAGGTGGGGAGGGAGACCCGGCGGCGGCGGGAGGATGGCGGGGCGACCGAGAGGGCGGCGGCCACGGCGAGGCGCGTGACCGCCATCGCGGGCGTAGGGAGGAGAGGCGGGAAGAGGGAGGTGGTTGCTGCTTTGGTGGGCGGAGGTAGTGGTGTTGGCAGGCGGAGGGGAGAAGTAGGAAGGGAGCGGAGGGTGTGGAGTAGGAGGGAGCGGATGGGTGGATAGGGGCGTAGTGGGCGGCGGAAAACCTGCAAGGAGACGAAGAGATGGCTCGCGACGCGACCTCGCGTACGTGCTGCTGTAGTGCTGTGCTGCCGCGGCCGCTTTGGTTGGTTCGCTGCCTTGGTTCTGCCCCCACCCCACCTCGTCCTTTTCGGCGTTGAGCTTTCGCGAACCTCTGCGATTCTCGCTCGTTTCCCATCCATTATTCCAGAATGTTGGGCTCCGTATGAGTAAAACTTTTTCGAGAAAATTGCTGGAACTGAAAGTCTGAAACTAATCCCCGGAAAATTCCACGCCTAGTTGTTTTCCTGAGATTGCTAAAGTCGTAGCGTTGATCACATTTCATTTGTTCCCACGGTGAAGTGCTGTGAGAAACCTAAATTTTGATTAAAAGTCCGTCTAACATCCTAAACATTGAAACAACTCTAAAGTTTACAATCTTGTTCGTTTAACGCTCTAAGCTGATTTTACAGGAAAAAAAATATAAAATCCTGAACTTTACTCAAAAGTCTATCTAACGCCTCAATCTTTAAAACCGTTTATTCAGCGTCCCAAACTTTCCAATCCCGTTGGCTTAATACTGTAAGCTTTTAAGGTTTTGGGGTGTTAAACAGATATGATTGGAAAGTTTCAGATGTTAGATAATTGGTTTCAAAGTTTGGGATTTTGAATAGATTTTTAGCAAAGTTCAAGGTGTTATATGGACTTTTTTCCCCTACAAAACCGCTTTAGAGTGTTAAACGAACGAGATCAAAATGTTCACGGTGCTAGATAAACTAGTTTTAAAGTTTATGGCATTGGACGAACTTTTGAGCAAAGTTCAAGATATTATATGGACTTTTTCCTTGACCTCGTTGCAAACATATGGTTTTTGTTTTGCGCTTCACAATTCTCATGTATTATACTTAAAAAAATGAAAACACCACAAACAACAACATGGAACTTATAATGAACCCCAAAAAATCCAAACTATTACAAGGACATGTTAATCAGCCCTACCAATTAAATTGAAACAACTTAGGTCTTGTTTAAAAGAGTTTTAAGTTAACTTCACCTTTTAATGAGTCATTAAACCTTTAAATAGCTTAATTTTTAAGCGGTTTTTGCATAAACTAGAAACTATATATAAGCTAGCATAAATCAAAAACTATAAACTAGACTGGACTTACTTTTACTAGCTTATTACTAAGAGAAAGTAGATAATTGTCAAATGTGTTCTTATAAAAAGCTACAATCACTTTTCAGCTCAAAAAGCCAAAAACCAGTTTTTTAGAAAAGCTACAGCTCCTCCCTTGTTTTCTATACTGAGGATGTGTTTGTTTTTATTGTGGATTCTTTAAAAGTTGATTCTATGAGGGTATTTGGGACAGCTCCAGCTCCATCAAAATTTGTGGAGTTGGTGGAGTAAAGTATCTCTATCTCCAGAAATTTATGAAGTTGGAGTTGTGGGTACATTAAGAGTGTTTAGGTAGATCATTTTGTTTACATTGTAGACTAAAAATATAAACTTAATTCACTTTATTTTAGCCTATAAATTTCAGATCTGAGTTGGAGCTAGGATCTGGAACTCTCCCAAACAGGATCTATATTGTGGCTGTAGAGAAACTGATTCTGGATTTTAGGATGACATATGGTGGGTAATTAATTGAAACTTTCAGTGATATTATCATACTTGTATTTCTCAGAATCCACAAAAGCACATCTGAAATGGATTTTAGATTCTAATATATATGAGTGAGTTAGATTATGAGAATCGATTTTTAGAATCGAACTAATTATTTTTTATTCAGTTTTTGAGCTAAAATCCAGAATCCACATCAAAAACACGCCTAAAGGAGGCTTTCTCGTAACTTGCCGAATGGGGGTTTAAAATTTTCCAGGGCAAACTACTTGCAAACCAACATAATTTAAGAAGCTTAATTAAACCCACAGAAAAAAAAATCAATATCTAAAACACAAACCGCTAGCTCTCCAAACAGTTCAACGGGCAACGGCTAGCCCATAGTCATCGTACTGTCATACTCGCAGTCGCACATTAGTCAGACCAGATTCCCGGAGAAGAGGTGAGCCGGGCACCCGAACCGACGAGCCGCGCCCGTTGACGCCTCGATCACTCCCAAAATCCCAATCCTCGCCGGCCGCCTGCTCCCCGGCACCCAAAAACGGCCATGACTAGCGCGAAAGGCGACCCCGCGGCGCAGCCCTGCGTGGAGCTGGAGCTCCCGGTTGGCGCCCCCTCCCCCGGCGCGGCGCCGTTCGACCTGGAGGCGGCCGTGTGCAGCCACGGGCTGTTCATGATGGCGCCCAACCGCTGGGACCCCGCCTCCCGCGCGCTCCTCCGCCCGCTCCGCCTCGCCTCCGACCGCTCCGCCTCCCTTCTCACCCGCGTCTCCCGCCACCCCGCGAGCCCCTCCGACTCCCTCCTCGTCTCCGTCCTCGGCGCCGTCGCCCTCTCCCCACTCGACCAGCGCTCTATCCTCGTAAGCGCTTACATGGAGTAGTTAATGGTTTTTATTTTTATTTTTTGTTCCCAGATAAGAGGTGGTTCGCGTTTGCTGATTCTTCTTGGTTTGGTCGGCAGGAGCAAGTGCGGCGGATGCTGCGGTTGTCGGACGAGGACGGCAGGGTGGTGGGGGAGTTCCAGGCGATGCACCCCGCCGCGAGGGGGGCGGGGTTCGGGCGCATCTTCCGCTCGCCCACGCTGTTCGAGGACATGGTCAAGTGCATCCTCCTCTGCAATTGCCAGTTGAGTCTTGCTTTCCCCTTCGCCTGCCTTGCCGTGCTATTTGTATTTTGAATGCGTGCGCGTTCTGATACAAGCAAGTTGGATTGTTAGGGATTGCTATCTTTCATGTGTACTGATCATTAGATGAGATATTATTATCTACTGTGGACTGTGTAATACGTTCAGTAATCTGGACCGTGCTTCACCAGTTGATACCAACTGGGTTAGCTTCATGTTTGCTTCACAAATCATGATACATATTTGCCGTGTTGGAACATCACTTCACTAAATGAAAACTACATCGTGAGAGTTTAAAAACAAAGCACAGTTTGCAACTGAGTTTAGTTGAACTGTTGGGCACTAATAAAGAGGGTGCATCAAAAGCATATAGTTGTAGTAGTATTTTTAGCCCCATTTGCAAGATATCTTATACAGCTATGCTATTTAACCACAGATGGACAAGAACCTTGTCAATGGCGACTGCTCTGTGCGAGCTTCAATTGGAGCTGAAACGTTCATCTGGTGCTGAAGATTTTCAGTTGAAGACACCTCCAATTAGGGAACATAAAAGGAAGCGCAGCAACAAGCATAGTGTTCGTGTCAAGCTAGAAACAAAATTTGCTGAGGATAAGTTGGAGTGCTTGGAGGATCCAAGAGTAGCAACTGGTACTAGCAATGGCATGACGCATTTCGAAACAGATGAAAGTTTGTCTAGCTTGCTCCCAGTTGCAAGTGAAATAGCCAGCGCATGCGACTCCTTGGATCCTTCAGAGCTTAGCTTGAACAATGCTCCTTGCTTTGAAGATTGTATTGGAGATTTCCCTACCCCAGAAGAATTGGCGAACCTTGATGAGGACTTTTTAGCCAAGCGTTGTAATCTTGGATATCGTGCAAGGCGAATTGTAATGCTTGCACGCAGCATTCTAGAAGGAAAGTTATGCCTACAAAAGCTTGAAGAAATACGCAAAATGTATGTACCAACCGTAAAGGGCTATCCACTATTCCATCCACCTACGAGAAACTGAATGAAGAGTTATCCACTATCTTTGGTTTTGGCCCTTTCACTCGTGCCAATGTGCTCATGTGTATGGGATTTTTCCACGCGATCCCAGCTGATACCGAGACAATTAGGCATTTAAAGCAGGTATATTTCCCCTGGTACCTTGCGCTGAGATTTTAAAGTTGATGGGTTTCAGTATGCCATGTATGTCTGAAATTTACTGCAGATTCATAAAAGAGCAAGTACCATCAGTTCTGTTCATAAGGAATTGCATGAAATCTACGGCAAGTACGCACCATTTCAGTTCTTGGCATACTGGTACGTCTCTTTCTGATACTCCGTGGTGGAGTATTTAGGTTCACATGTGTCTGGCATGCTGATACCATTCCTTGATATTTTGGTCTGAAACAGGTTCGAATTATGGGACTTCTACAACAAGCAATTTGGGAAAATCAGTGAGATGGAACCATCCAACTACAGGCTATTTACAGCAAGCTACTTGAAGAAAGTAACCGCCGGATAGTTAGCAATCCAGGCACGAGGCTCTCTTTTCTTTTGCAAACGGGATCATGCCAAGTTCATCTTACAACAACATAGATGCATTTGTGATCGTTGTAGTTGCTGATTGTTACTACTAGACAGAGCAGCGTGCTATTGCACGCCGTGCTGTGTGGGCGTGGGAAAAAATCGACGAAAGGACGTAAACACGATTTTCAATATATTTCTCACTCAAAAGCGAGAAAGCGAGTTACGGGGAAAAATAGAAAGTAGCGTGCATCGCACGCCGTGTTGTGTGGGCGTGAAAAAAAAATTTAAACGACGCAAAGCGTGATTTTCAACATATTTCTCACACCAAAAAGCAATGACAGAAACTACTGAGGGAAAAAATAAAGAGTTAGAGTTGTAGAAATATCTCTTTCGACGAATTATCTGGGAAATATCGGAGACTGAGGTGGGAAAACGAGGTGGGAAAACAGCTTAGAGGGAAAAGGGCGAAAAATTATTAGTGACGACAATTTTTTTTGAGTTGCACACATTTTTCTGGTGACAAAAACATTTTTTTCGGCCAAAACGGAGAAAGGACCTGACGTGATAACAGTCTTCTTAGAGATGCACACATATTTCTGGTGACGAAAACTTTTTTTTCCGCGAAAAACGGAGAAAGGACCTAGACGTAAGGAGTGAGGACCTATTTGTTACGTTTTTGGACCTATCCGCTATCCTGAAAAATTAGAAAAGGGCATGCCCGCGATTTGAATTTAACGGGGGTTTTTTCTGTAAAGTACCGCGCGAGGGACCCGAACGCGAAAAAAAATTAAAAATCTTCCCCTCACAAAAAATTGCGAAGGACCTATTCGTAATTTTGAGGGACCTATCCGTAATTTAGAGAAACGCAAGGGCCTTTTCGCAAAGAAGCAAAGTCTGACGCGTGGACACCCCCAACGATCGGCATTCCCAGGCGGAATGTAATGGCTAATATTTATTGGTGTGATTTAACATTAACTGCTAGTATCAAACGATTTCTCCACTATGATTCTTGTCCGTAAGAAAGAAGTGCATCCCAATCTTGCGCGTAGGTGACATCTTATCATAACAGAGTCCTGAAAGTTTCGGAGTTAGTAGCATCTCAATTCTATCACCAGCTGTTTCTAATGCTGTGGCCGACTTTACACACATCTTGCATAAAACGCAGACTATGTCAAATGGTGATGAGAGATAAATAGCATTCGGTGACAGTGACAAACGGATCAATAGCCATCGTGAACAACGGTTGTCTGAGAACGAGAAAAAAGGATGGCTGCGAACCCTTGTAAGATGAGTTAGTAAACTCTGCAATTGTAAATCCTAAATAAGAATATCATTTTTGCGTAGATTACCAGACGCCAGCATGTTTGAAAGGGATTTAACCTTCTGGTAGAACAATAAGTGCAATACATATAGCGATTAGGTCATTTCTAAAATGTTGTACTTTAAACTCTAGTCTCAATGAAAAAGCTCTGCTCGTTGACTCTGAAGGAATTTATACATCAAAAGGCTGATTTATATTGCTCTTGGCAACGCCATTACAAGCAACCAGTCCTGGGCTACTGAACTTGTGGTACCCTAATGACTCATCCCTTCTTTTGGAACAGAATCGATCCAATCAGAATTGCAATTCCAGTTATTACAATTGTGAAGAGCAGTTGCTTTCGTTGCGAACCATGAGCAGGTCGTGCTGGCTGTTCTGCCGCTGGAGCACGCTCTTCTTTTTCCAGGATGGTTGTGTCACTGAAATTTGAATTATCACAAGGTAAGCTTAATTTGCTGACAATATTAACATTAGTTGCTACATTAGAAAGACTGTTTTTGTTGCCTGACCAAGCATCGTATATGCAAATGACAATTAAGTAGAGTTGTCCACGTGAGGCATAAGGGGATAGGATTATCCTAGTCAAGCTAGTCATTGGCAACTTGGTTTTGAACGTTATTAGTACTTATGCTCCACAAGTAGGTTTGAGAAGGCCATTAAGAGACAATTTTGAGAAGATCTAGATGACATCGTTAGAAGTGTCTAGCAGTGAGAAGCTTTTCTCAAGTGGTGATTTCAACAGTCATGTTGGTATAACTAGTGGGGGGTTTGAGAGGGTTCATGGGGGTTTTGGTTATTGTGATAGGAATCGAGGAGGGGATATCTTGAACTTTGCCATAGCCTATGACCTCATGATAGCTAACACATTTTTTAGAAAGAAACAATCCTATTAGTTACCTTTAGCAATGATCAACATTCTAATCAAATCGATTTTGTCCTTGGTAAAGAGGAGGACAAACGAGACTACATGGATTGTAAGGTTATACCAAAAGAGTGTATTATTCCACAACATAAGTTGATAGTCTCGGACTTTCAATTTAGGGTATGGGCTTGATCGGCTAAAGTCACCAGAGCCATGAGGACGAAGTGGTGGAAGCTCAAAGGGGATGCATCATGGGCGTTTAAGGAGAGAATGACCATGAAATGGATAAGGAACGTAGGACAGGATGCAAATAGCACGTGGACAGAAATGGTTACTCGCGTTAGGAAGGTGGCTGGGATGTGTGTGGAGTGACCCAAAGGAATAGATACAAATCTAAAGACACTTGGTGGTGGAATGAGGAAGTACAAAAGGCTATCAAGGAAAAGAAGGCATGCTACAAGCACATGCAATATGATAGGAGCAACAACAACATACAGAAATACAAAGCAACCAAAAAGAGCGCAAAGAAAGCGGTGAGTGAGACACGGGTGAGGTTTATGCAGATCTTTATCAGAAGCTGAGTACAAAGGGGAGGCGAGAAGGACATCTACAAGATGGCTAAACTCTAAGAAAGAAAGTTGAGGGTTTCAACCAAGTCAAATGCATCAAAGACAACACTAATAGACTTCTAGTGAAAGACAATGAGATCAAAAATAGGTGGAGAGACTACTTCGACAAGTTGTACAGCGGAGCCAACGGGGATAGTATGATTGAACTAGATGATTCTTTTAACAACACTAATAGGTTGTTCGTTCAAAAAATTCAAGAGTCTAAAGTAAGAGAGGCCTTAAAAAGGATGAAATTACGTAAGGCATTGGGGCCTAATAACATTCTTATTGAGGTGTGGAAATGCCTTAGTGACGTGGCAATCGTTTCGCTAACTAAATTGCTCAATAGCATTTTTAGGTCGAACAAGATGCCTAACAAGTGGTGAAGTACATTAGTGCCAATTTTCAAGAATAAAGGGAACATCCAAAGTTGTACTAATTATAGAGGATTTAAGCTCATGAGCCACACAATGAAGCTTTAGGAGCGAGTGATTGAACATCGTTTAAGAAAAGTGACTAGCATGATGAAAAACCAATTTAGTTTTATGCTTGGGAAGTTTACTCTAGAGGCGATCTTCTTGACACGGTAGTTGACGGAGAGGTATAGGGAGGAAAGGAATGATCTAGATATGGTGTTTACGATTTGGAGAAAACTTATGACAAAGTACCTAGAAAGGTAACGTGGTGGGCGTTTGAAAAGAAAAAAGCCCCAACAAAATACATTACTATAATCAAGGATATGTACGACGATATTGTGATTAATGTCAGAGCATGTGATAGTTATATCAGTGACTTTCCTACTAAGATAGGACTACATCAAATGTCAGCATTGAGCCTCTAAATTTTTGCCTTAGTGATAGATGAAGTCACATGGGACATATAAGCAAAGATTTCTTGGTGTATGCTTTTTGCTGATGATATGGTGTAAATTGATGAGAGTTGGGTATATGTTGATAGAAAACTTGAGTTGTGGAGTAAGAATAGAATCAAAGTGTTTTTGACTTAGTAGGACTAAAACTGAGTATATAAGGTGTGTTTTCAACGGTGCTATGGTAGGCGATGGAGATGTTAGTCTGGATGGAAAAGTAGTGCTCAAAATGGAAACTTTTCGATATGTGGGATCGATGTTACAGAGCAATGGTGAGATCGATGAAGATGTGAGCCACAGGATATGAGTGGGGTGGTTGAAATGGTGCCAAGATCGAGTGTCCTATGTGATAGAAAAATCCATCAAAAATAAAGGGTAAATTCTATAGGACGATGATTAACTTGCGATGTTGTATGAAGCGGAATGCTGGGCGACAAGAAAGATACCATGTATAGAAGATGAGCGTAGCAAAGATGCGGATGTTGTGGTGGTTCTATGGTCATACAAGGCGATATCGAATCCACAATGATGATATACTAGATAGAATTGGGGTAGCACCAATTGAAGAAAAGCTTGTCCAAAATCGTATGAGATGGTTTGAACATCTCTAATGGAGACCTTCTGAGGCACCGGTGTGTAGTGGAATTTTAAGTCATCTCAAAAACATAAGAGGCAAAGGTTGATTGAGACTGATGTGAGAAGCAGCAGTTAAAAAAACTTGATGGATTGAAACGTTTTCAAATATTTGGCGTTGGATATGAGTGTACGGAAGTTAGTGATCCACACATTGGAACCATGAACCAAAATCGAAGGTTTATGGGTTTTATTGACTTTGATTGTTTTCTTTACTAGCCTACCATAACTTGTTTGGAACAAAAGACTTGGTTGTTGTTGTTGTATAGATTAAATGATGTCAATCTTAAAAATATGGCATGCATCATTTAGAAGGTTCCCATGCTTTTACCTTGAAGATTCTGCAGCAGCATTTGATTTTGCATGGAACTGGATTTCGTGTCCAATCCATTCCTGGAGTTTGATGTACTTCCTGCAAGGTTGGCAATATTCCGTTCGATTCCCACACACATCCTGTATCACATAACTAATATAATTACAAGAGAGATGGAATATATTTGAATAACAGTATATTTCTAAAAAAAAGTAATTATTTTCAGGAAAAAAATTGAATAATTGTTTAGTTTTCAGAGTAATAGCTTAGGATGAGAAACAAAAATTCATACCTGATGCTCAAAAATATCAACTGCAGGCAATTCAAACTCACAATATTGGCACGCAAGCATCCTTTGTGGGCATTGTATACCACTATGAAGATCCCATAGCTCACGTTCTATGGTGCCTTTGCAAAGTGAGCAATTCACCTGTGTTTGTCATGATTTCCATTAGTGGTGCTACGACTTAAATTAGTAAAACAGAGATAATTAAAGCAAGGAAGGTGTGCATCTATTGCCATCTCTTTCAAATATCCACATTAACTCAGTGGTTACAGAAGAATGTTGTCCACTACAAGGATGGTCAAATCATTGTATCTTTTGCAGACATACTGGTCCTGAACATGTGTTTCTGCAATGCTGAAGTTATATTAGGTTGGAAGAAACTGAACAGTTGTAGGTTTGTGTGTTTAGTTTATGTATTATCTTGAATTGGGCAGCATCACAGACTATACAAAGAACACTGTGATAATGAAAATATTTTGGAAGGTCGAAATAATACATTTTGGATGCGATTGAAACATACCAGAGCATGGTTTTCATCATAGTGTTCATCCATATGCTTCCTTGGAACCATATCTCCACAGTGTTCACACTTTTGAAGGTTGCGAGCACAGTGTGCAGAATGCAATGCAATGTTTGAAGATGGAATTTCTCGCTGACTGAAGAATTTGCAGAGAACTATTGTTAATAATCCACATATAGAAAACAAGTTACCAAACACTAAGCTAATCATACTACTACCTACATAAGAAGTCATAACTTGGATAAAAACTTGACTGGAAAATGTACATGTGACTGATTGTTAGAGAATTAGAAGGAGGCCTTCCAGAAAGCAAAGCTACTTTGTGGCAATTTGAACAGGTAATCAGAAACTAAGCCTAAAATTTACAAACTAAACTGGCGACACAAATTAATTACTATATAGCAAACCGCAGCAAACAAGGAATAATTGGACTAATATTGAATGTATATTTACTGGACTAATAGCGAATTTATATTTAAAGACCCAGCATGAGCTTTTGGCATGACAACATCAAGAAATCATCAAATAATAGTTCTTCATGCTAACATACACTCGAATTAACTCTTAAGGCTTTTATGCAAGGTATATACTGGGAGCTCACATGTGTAGAGAAGTCTCTAGACCAAATAGAATGTGAAATTGGCTGTAAGCATTGAATTTTACACTATCCTAATTAACTGTAACTGTGATATACCTCTGTTATCTTGAAGTATGATTTCGACCTGGCACATCATTGCCCCATAATAAAAGGGCAGAATTTTTTTACAGCCATGTCTCGGTTATGCGCAAAAGAACTATGTTTTGTCATCCCAGACCAACAGCAGCACTAGCTAGTAGCTAGTAGCAATAAACACGTAGCTAGTAGCAGCAATCCAACCAGCGGCAAAGAAAGATTATGATGGTGCGGGGGGAGACCGGCAGGTTACCAGTGCGCGCAGGTGGAGGTGGTGACGCCGAGATCGGTGGAGTCGGCGGCCGCCATGGCTGGCTTGCGGGTTCAGACGACGGATCACCCACCGCACCCCCGCCGCCGGGATCCGAGTCGAGTCGAGCGGCGGCCGCGGGGGGTTGGTGGGGGGGGTGGTGGGAAGTGGAGGCGAGTTTGATGGGGAAGTGGGGAAACGGGAAGCGAGATTAGAGAAGCGGAAGAGATTATTTTCGGGCCTCGGCGTCGGAGGTGAGGTGTGCGTCAAGCGTGACGTGGCAGGGATCAGGACGTTGCGCGGCAGACCGGCACCCGGGGCCCACCTGTCCGTCGATAACGGATGCTCGTTTTGTGAGCCGGTACCAGGGGCCAACAAAGTTGGTTCAGCTTGACGATGGACTAGGACGTTTTAGGCTAAGGAACGTTGTAATAAATAATTCAGTTTTGAAAAAATTATGCTAAAAGCTTCGACTTGTAGTTAAAGGCCTGCTTGGGCGGTTTCAACTTTGACCTTTTCTCTGAAGCTATTTCTGAAGCTATTGAAGCTATTTAGCCTAAGGAATGTTATTCTAAATATTGGCTTTTGAAAAAATTTGCTAAAACTTGACTTGTAGTTAAAAGCTAGGGTGCCTGAACGGTTTCAACTTCGACTTTTTCTCTATTTGTATTAGAAGAAAGTCAAAAGCTAGCGCCTAACAATCTATTTGGTATAAAGTATATAGAGTTTTTACTGATACTAACTAATCTATTTGTACTAGGAGAAGCTAAAAGCCAAAACTGGTATAGAGTAGCTTTTTACGATTTCGATAGGTTGGGATTTGAAGTTCTAACTTTACCATTAGAGTAGGAAAAAAATACCATTTCCTACCAAATATAAAATCCCAAATCCTACCCATCTTACCTCTATTCTCAACCCGCACACATCACGTCTAAAAGTTAAACTATCAAACACCAAACCTCTTCAGCTCAACTGTTCAGCCATACGACTCTTCAACCATAAAGGTGGCGAAAGCTACTTCTCATAAAAGCTATAGCTATACTGGTTGCCTAAGAATAACTGAGCATCTAGATTTGAGCCTAGTTGTGGCGATCAACATAATTAGCTTAGGGTAATGACAATAATATCGCCATTACTTTTAGATAATTACACGAATATGCATATCAACTAATAAAATATTGAGCACACTTAACATTTTATCAGATAATACACCGTGTTCAGAGTGCTACATCAAAACAATAATTAGAGACTGATATGAAACATACTACAATCCATGCCACATAGGCTATAGGTCCATAGTTATCAAATCTTACATAATATACATATCACATCCATAATTAATTTATATAGTAATTAGGTATCTAATGGATCGACAGTCTCCACCGTATAGTCTATTACTCCACCCAGTCATCCGGTGGTCCTCCACCGCCTCGTTACCCTGACCTAATGGGTAATCCTCCACCCATTCTTCGCCGGTGGATCCATATTGATCAGGTTCTAAGTAAAGAGGGAGTTAAGTAAGGATAAATATAAAAATACTCAATAAGCATTAATAGCAAATTCATATATGAATTTATCTCATAACCATCCAATGCACTTCTTAACTCAAAATCTATCTTACTAAAATTAGGTTTTGGATTTTCTTTAAGGTTTTAGTATTTTAATTATGAAGATATTTACTAGCACTTGTATATGAGGCAGACTTATCTTCCGTAGCCTCTAATCTAGAAGATAGGTATGAATTTATGATTTAACCCTGTGCAGGTTTGTGTCACTTTACCCATAGTGACCCTATCTTATGAGGTCCCAAAATGTTTATCACTAATCCAATATTAGATCTCCAACCTTGGCATATCGACGAGCCGTTATATTCTTCATCAATGTTCCCAACCCACTCACAGCATGCCAGTTGTACTCCTGCCTAACATCGAAGATACTCCACCCCAAGCTTAAATATAGCGCCTGAACCAACCACAGTGGATTTTGAGTCCCTCATTGGGCCTTCCGATATTTTTCCAGCTTCATACTTCCTAGTTATCTACTCTTACCCAATATAGAGATTATAATACCTTCATAGGACAACCTTTTTTGACCGATTTCACACACTATAATTGGTACTGTAATTACGACTTATTGTTCGAATGTAGTTGTTCGACCTTATATTATAGCCTACATAGATGGTCCCACCGACATGACAATCCTTCTCGTCATCTCCTCTACCCACTATATATATAAATATATCATCAGCTCCTCTCGTTGGGTGAGTCATTTCAACATATCAATAATTTAAACACTACCTTAGTAGTAAACTTCCTTTCACATATACATAACCAACTACTACCGTAGCTGCCATCAACTCATCTTTATAACCATCTTTCCAACCACCTCCGAATTAAGGTTTTGCTTTATTTCAATGCATTGATGATAGCTTAAATAAATCTGAAATCATTTGAAAACAATTTCTCAAATATGGTTAAGGGGAAACTTGCCTGAATTTTGGTAATTATAATCGTCCTCACCAAGATGTTGCTAGATATCACCAGTCAGATTTGAATTAATTATTGAAATTATAGAATATTATATTTCAATATATTTTAGCTAGTTTTATGGTGTCCAACCTGGTCTTAAATTTTCCTTATTTAGTATACATATATAACCTCTTTTAATTATTTAAGTATTTTCAATTTAACAACTTTTGTTTAATGTCCGATGGTTTAGGTTGTTGAATTGATCAACTTTTCAATTGGAGATTTTAAATTTGGATGATATATTTAGGGTCGAAATTTGGCTCGTGGCTCGCTTGATTTCTCGGGCTTGGGCGAGCTTGGCTCGGCTCGGTTAGCTTATGCTTCGAGCAAGCCCAGTGAGCCTATTTTTTGGCTCGTTTTTCATTGGGCTGGCTCGGCTCGGCTCGAGCCGGCTCATGAGCCGCTGTTGGCTCTACCAATTGGCCCACATGAGCAAAACCCTAAACAATACGCTCAATTCAATTCTTGAACTCTTGATGATGCAATGTCAATGTTTCACACTAATTGTTCTATTGAACCTCTAGGTTTACTAATTATGAATGCAATGTTAGTGTTTACTAATTTCAATGCAATTTCTTGAACTATTGACGATGAATGCAAATGCAATTTCTTTTCCTTTGACTGACCTGTGATATACTGTGTTGAAATTTTGTTTTTTGTTAGTAATATCTTGACTTTATTACTTGAAAGCTATGCTGTTTGGTCATTTCCGAAGTTTTATACGAAAACTTGAAAAAAAAACTGGTCTGGCTCGACGAGCCGGCTCACGAGCCGAGCCGAGCCGATTTTTGGGCTCGCCTTAGGGCCGAGCCGAGCCGAGCCTGGCTCGGCTCGGCTCGTTTCCAGCCCTAGATATATTGATTTACATTTTTCTCCTATTTTTCTATTTTTCTCTTCTTTTCTTCTCTTTCTTTTCTCTTCTTTCCTTTTTCTTTCCCTCTCTTTTCTTCTCTTCCTTTTCTTTTCTCCTGCCTGGTTGCCATATCCTCTTCCTTTCTTTCCTTTCTCTCTTCTCTCCACCTCCGACTCCTCGGTCATCTCACTTCTCTCCCTCTCACGCCACTCTCTTGCCTCCCCACACCGACTTGGTCGGCTCATCGTCGGTGACCTTGCCATCCGCCTCCTCCTCCTCGTGACTCGATTGTCGACCTCCTCCTCTTCTGCTGTGCCCCTCGGCCGGGCCGATCGAGCCTTCAAGGATAACGGACTAGAGAAGAGAGAATAGGAGGTTCTAAATTTTTGACTCTAATTTGCAATAAATCAATTGTCTAAGCAAGACTTACAAATTTGACAATTAAAACCTAAATTCTTTAGGTTTCATTAAGTGCATCGACAACGTAAGTCTAAGCAAAAATACAATCCTAAGCACAAGATAAATACACTAAAATTGCTAGGAATGAAAATTGCACACAAGAATAAGAAATTCAAACCACAAGAGAGAGGGTGACACAAAGATTTATCCGTGGTCTTAGAGATTCGCCGATATCCCCTAATCTACGTTGAGGTAACTTGATTAACTTCAAGTTGGCTCCAATCTACACGAGCCTCCCTCGATCACTTGGTAGTTCTTCCCTACTCCGGCTAAGTGAACTCTGGCTTTCACAAGCTTACTGGGGCTTCTCACAACCTCCATTGAGAAACTCACCTTGCACAATCACCTCCAAGCCATCTAGGAGGTGGCAATCTCTAAAAGTAATAAGTCTTGACGCTTGCTTGAGATCGAATCAAATATCTAAAGACTCAACACTAAATGCAACACTTGAATTGCTTCTAACTCACTCAAAATGAGAATTTAATGCACAAGAGTGAGTTGGAGGCTTGCTAGAACTCAAACATATCAATAAGGTCCAAAGTTGTTCTAGAATATAGGTGAAGAAGGTTATTTATAACCTCCACCAACCAATATGCCCGTTGGAGTAAATAATGCATAAAAATGCCAGGAATCATGATGCTACCACCCTTGGGCCTGTAGCACCACTCCTCTAGGTCTAACGGTCGCTATATGGCTTTTAATACCCTGATAGTGACCGTTACCAGTCAGGCTGGTAGCACCGGGTCCAATTTTCTCCAATTTGGCCAAAAATACCCTCCTCTAGGATTTCTACACGGGTGTTAGCTAGTGCTATTGTCCGATCGGTAGCGTCGGCCATTCTAGCTAAGGAAACACACCTTTTGTCTTTTCAAGCCGCATGAGGGGCCGGTGGTACCGCCAGGCCAATAGCACCAGCCACTCTAGTTGAAGATGCACTTCATTATTTTTGAACTTTCACTCGAATGCAATGCCATGGAAGTATTTAAATGTGCATGAATTGAGCCTTTAAATATTTTTCAACTTTGAACAATTATCCAAGACCCCTCTTAATAGTATGGCACCTATTCTAGCAATCCGATATTTTCTCCAAAACTCCAAGATCACCAAAAGTTATGAAAAGATCCTTAATATTATACCTTGGCTTCAACGTGTTGATCTTCTTTCACTTCATTTTCATGCTTTCACGATCGCCGAACTTAGGACTAACCTATTTTTTAATATTTCTAAAGAAAATATTAGTCCTTTAATCATGATTGTAATTAATTACCACAATCAAATCGAATTGGGGGCCTAGATGCTTTCAACTACCCTATGCCGCCGCCCCGGACCCGTGCCTAGGCCGCGTAGGCTCGCACCGCTCTAGGCCACTTTGTAAGATCGAGAATACCGACTAAAGGGGGTTGAATAGGTGACTTTTAAAAATTCTTTTCTAATTAAATACACGCTTTATTTATCCCCTATGTCAAAACCTAAAAGATAATTGATGCGGAAGCGATAAATTAAGGTTTTGACAATTAAGGCCTAAATCAACTAGGCATACTAAGTGCACTAACTAGTTATGTCTCTACTCAAGAATAAGCAATCCTAAATACGATTAAGCAATTTAATCCTAAAGATTGCTAGAAAGTAAATAGGCACAAGAGACACTCCGATGTTTTATCGAAGTCTTGGAGACTTGCCGGTCTCCTCTAATCCACATTAAGGCAAACCTAAACCACTTTGGACTGGCTCTATGAATTGAGAACCTACCTTGATTCCACTAGAGGTAACTCTTTCCCCTTCCGGGTAGGTGAGCTCCAACCTTGACAACTTTACTAGGCCTTCTCACAATTTCCTTAAGAAGGTCACTGCGCACAATGCCTCCACACGCCGTCTAGGTGTCGGCAAATACGAAGAATAACAAGTCAAACCCTCTAAGCTGAGCTTCACTAAGTACAACACGTGTACAATGTGATTACCGAGTGCAACACATGTACAAGGCTCCCCTCAAGTGCAACACATGCACAAGAGGCTCTCAATCCATTTCTAATTGCAACACATGAAATTAGAACTCACTCTTAACTCAAAAATCAAATGTGAGTGTGCAACATATGCACAACATCACCCAAATGCTCAAGAGAACCAGCAGCCCTTGAATGCCAACCATTGGCATCCTTTTATAGCCCCTCACATGAAATCTAGCCATTGGGGTGCAAATCGGCATTTTTCAGCAAACCCGGCACTACCATCGATGTAGGGCCAGTAGTGCCAGCCGAGCGGCAGTACCGCCCCCATGGGGCAGTAATGTCGGCTGGGCAAAGCCCAAAAACATCCCCTCTGGAATATAACTATCGGCCTTAGGGATGGTACTACTGGCCTGCAAACAAGATCAAGACCCCATGGGCATGAAGCCGCCACAAATGAATGAGAAAACCAAAATTTTCACAAAAACTTTCCTCTAAATTTTCAAAGATTGATTCTTTGAGCCATGTGATGATCAACACATGATCAAGTCAATTCGCAAAACACATTTGCAAATAAATAAAAAACTTATAAGATTAATCCTCTTAGCCATGTAATGATCAACACATGATCAAGTCAATTTGCAAACCCTATTCACATGCTCTAGAATCGAAACCCATAACTTCCAGCTCATTTGCAAAACGATTTTTGCAAATAACAAATCCATTCAATTAAAATCAAATTTTAAGCCATGAGATGATCAACACATGACCACAACTCTTTTCAAAACACATTTGTAAAAGTTTATCTCATACTCCAAGATAAGAACCAATAAAACTATATTTTGCAAAAACTCATTTTGCAAACACAACGCATAAACCTTTCTTAGCCTTGTGATGATTAACACATGATCAAGTCACAAGCGAAGACTCCGATGCATAATCTCTCTATTTGCAACACAAGCAAATATCTAGCTCTATGCAAACAACAACCATTAAAATCAAGTTGTATGAATTCTCTTCTTTTGCAACACATGCAAAGGTTAGCTCCATGCAAAAACTACTTAAACCAAATTTCATGAGCTATCTCCTTTTTGCAACACATGCAAATGCATAGCTCCATGCAAACTCCAAATCAATTAAGATTTAATACGAAGTAAGCATATGCTCGCTTATTTGCAACACATGCAAATATGAGCTTCATGCAAAATCCAACTAAGAGGGTGAGCTAGAGTGAACCGGATCGAGTTCATCAACACATGATGAAGCTCTAGGCTAAATGACTTAACCCCTCTTAATAGTACGACACCTAACTAGCAACTCGGTCTCTCATCCAAACACCAAGACCGATAAAATATTAGAAACACATCCTTAGCCCTAGCTAGTTATACTTTTGCCTCTAGCACATCCACTTAGAGCTTTTATTATTTTCATCATCTTCTCTCTAAGCTGGCTCCATTCTTCTTATTCATTAATGCATGATGAATCTTCTCTAGCTTCACTTCACTTCAGATTTATCCTTGAAACTCATCAACACATGATGATTTCTTCTCGATTCTTCATCTTCTTAGACTCAACCTACTTCATAACTCATGAAAAATTGTTAGTCCAACAAACACGGTTGCCTCAATCATCAATTGCACTCCATTAACACATAATGGATGCCTCAAGATCGATTTGGCACAACCCAAATTAACTTAAATGATTAATTATGTCTTGAGTACTTTGATGCAACTAATGCTTCATTATACTCAAGAACTTTTCGTTTATCCTTAATCAACAAAGAATACCATCAACATATGATGAAGCGTTCTTTAATTGATTGAAAGACAACCAAACTCAATTTAAATTCTATTTAAATTAATATGAGTATATATAACTACACAAGTTTTATATACTCATTTTGATGGAATCTCAAAGTAATGATCCAATATAATGGAGTGATGGAAAGGGATCAATACTCTTGAGACAATTAACTATAGAATAAGCTCCATTGCATATGTCCATATAAACAATTGAACTTGGAATCAATATGTACATAATCAATCTTAGATAACATTTGAGTTTACTTATATTGACATGAGTATACTACAACTACACAAGTTATATATATTCAAAGGGTTGTTTCAAAGTCTTAATCTTTTATATTATTTAGCAAAAAGACATGGATCAATACTATTGAAATATTAAGTTAAATTATGAACTCCCCTTAGATGTGTACATTCATGTAATATATGAAATTGGAAACATAATGCGTATTTTTTTAATGTATAAGCAATGGAAGAGTTCATCCTTTTACTTGAATCCTAAGTAAACATTAAGATAATAGAGTGAATATGAGTGCATACCTTGGGTTTTGTATTTTCCATCCAAATTTGAGACTAATTAGAATAAAACTCAATAAACATGTTAGTCTCATAATGATTACATTTTTCATTAAACAAAGATTAAGCATTAATGTATAACCAATCACCAAACTAATAGAGCTTGAACTTACACACCTCCCGTGTTGGTCCCCTCTAGCCTGGACCACCTCTCCCCTGGATTTGCCTCCCTCGATCGCCACTTTTCCTCTACAGCTCCCTGGAGCTCCCCCTCTGCTATGGCCTAAGCACTGGCTCTAGCTAGGGTTTGGTAACACCCGAACTTTCCCTTTTCTTCTCACTATGCTACTGATGGCGATGCTTTATTGATCTGAGATGTGAATAATGATTATGCATACTTTTATTTTTTGTCGATGATGATTCAAGGGTTGACTTCCTAGGTTTTGGAGGTGCCGCGATGATATCCACATCTTCCATGCAGCGGGGAGTATGCGAATGTTGCTGGGCTCATACGACATAGCCCCTGCGTTGACTAGTCTATTGAGACCATTGGCTTTCCTACTATCTCTGGGTTTTACACCAATTTTTGTTATTGTTGCTCCTATGATATGGCAAAAGTGTGAGTTACCTGGGGTTAGGGAAGTGAGAAGAAATGCAGGCTATGGATGGTGCTAGTGGAGCTCCTTCTTGCTCCTGTGCTCGTGGTGGTCTCCTGTGGTCTTACTTGATGTGCTTGGTAGCTAGGCTTGAGATGGAGCTCCCTGGTGCTTAGCTTATGTGGGAGCTTGCTTGCTTGAGGCTTTGCTTCCTGGTGATTTGTGGCTTGCTTAGTGGCTATGAGATGGTGTGTGGGAAAGAAATGGTGGGGTGGTCTGAATTTAAGGAAGCTTTAGCTAGCTTGGGGTTTTATTCCTTTTAACAGTGGTTAAATTACCTTTTTACTTGGTGGCTTTTTACTTATTTACTATAAGATCTTTTGGCACTATTTAGGGTTCTTATCCTTTTTAACAATGGTCAAGTTACCTTTTTTACTTGGTGGCTTTTTACCTATTTACTATGAGATCTTTCGGAACTATTTATACAACGCTACGATCACACATAGCTCTATCAAGTTTGTTCTTACTAGATGATAAAACCCTAGGAAGCAAGAGGTGCCGATTGGCACCGAACAGTCTTGTATCTCGATGAGCGATACCCTCGTGTACGGATCTAACGGTAACCACTAAAACTTTAATTTTTGCATTATTTGCCTTAGGGTTATATATACGTGGGTGGGTGGTTGATTTTGCAAGGAAATAAGATGAGGACCAAGAGAAGATGTAGATTTTTAGGAATTTTAAAACTTTCTTGCAACATAGTTTACCTAACTCAGCATTCCAAAAAGTTGGTAAATTGTATTCAAGTGTGTCCTAGAGAAAGGCGAACGTTAAAAGCCCAATTAAGTGCATGATGGGATACGGAACAGGGGCATGTTGCCCACATGCTATGTGATCTTGCTATAATAATGGTGAGATCACGCTAGGCCCGCTAAAGGTCACTACTAATGTTGAAGGCCCAAGAGCAGCCCAATTTGTTTACGCACCCGACCAGTTATAGCCCACTAACACAAAAACAGGCTTTTAAAAGTTAAAACTGGTCCATATCCAGCAAAATGAGAGAATTGCCCATCAAAGCCCAGTAATGTGTTTTCAGCCGTGTACAAGACACATTCCGGTTCAAATTAACTGTAATGCCGATTAACCATTTACGGCCCATTTAAGAAAAAACTGGTCATGTGTGACCCTAGTCATCACGGCCTATTCAAGGCCTATGTATCCGACCGGTTTAGACCGAACGGTCCATTAATGAACCACCCATGAAAGGCCAATCTAAGATAAAAAAAAAGCCTGCTTAGCCCATCTGAGTTCAAACATGCCCCGTTTAAGGACCACCTAAGAAGAGATACCCAGATCGAAATGAAAGACCCACCGGAGGAAACTGAGAGCCACGCGGAGACCCGTGTGAGGAATTTGATGCCCGTTTCGGAACTCGTCTTAACTTGTTTGACGACCGTGTGCGGTCCCGCCTACCTAAACCAATCGCAAGTTCTTCAAACATACTCCTATCAAATAGGTAAAAGTATCAGTACGCCAAACCAAGACGAGCTACCGGTGCACTCAACGCCCGCCGGTTGCTATTAGAAGATCATGCCGATCATCCATGATTATTCGTGGCCTAACCTACCGAGTTTATGGTGTTATCTGCTTATAATTTAGTACGTACAACAAACGAATAGTTACAGCAAGGAACGTTTCTGTAGACTAAGCATAACAATACACAGGATCAACGGACGGGTGATTCTCCCACGACGATAGCCACCTTTGGATTGACAACCTTCATCTAAAAGAGAAAATAGTGCAGTCAGTAGATTACAAAACCTCGAATGTAAGACAAATAGAGTTATTAAAGGATGACAGAAAATAGCCGACAGTAACAACGACTATAAAAGAACTTAAAATGAGCCAGCGTGAATGTATTAAGAAGTCCGTGGGTCGGTGACCATAAAAGGAACAACACTACTAAAGTAAACTTACCTGTTTCACACTCGTTCTCACCTCAAGCAAATGGTACACCTGACAGGCCTTCGACAAGCAAAGAAAAAAGAAAGGCAGGCAAAGTTCTGATACAAGAAGACTGCAGAACACAAGTAAAATATTTGCAGACAGCAAAACACAAGTAAATGAAAGCAACTCCACATGGAAATTCATGCTAGTTTAGATATTCTGCTTGTTATTCAAAAATTGTGAAACTTCAGGTGTGTGAGAGATACTGACAAAAAATATAAAATTTGGCAGTCATATTAGTGGACGACAGCTTTTAGAGGGTGTGCAAATAGACGGTGCTACCGTCTCTCTCTCTCTTTAAAGACAGAAAGCATTACAGAAGAATGACATGCATACCAAAAGCTTTGAAAAGCATTTGCCTCAAGAAATAATCATCACACTCACTTATTCTAAAATGTTATCAATCATAACTAAATTTAACTAAGTGTAAATAGTTTCATCTGGTTGGCGTGCTTTTGTGCTCTTTTTAAGTGGCAATCAGTAAATACATATTTTGTATCACTGGACCATTGGAAACAGGAAGTAAAAAATTTGCGATTGATCATGGGGCTAGTTTTCACACAAGCTAAATTCACACAAAAGTAGTGAAAGTAGGTTAATGGTGAATTACTTTGAATTAATTTTCAACGCAGTGTGATACAAGTTACCATTCTTATCAAGCCATAATCAGTTTCAACAGACTTATCCGAAAGACCAAATTCCTGCAAGTTAAACGACAACCATGTCAATTAACATTAGCACAGCATAAATGACAAAAATATACTTGTGCTTTCATCAAATTCACGTTACTAGATTGTTGTTGGTGTGAAACCCAAACATTAGTAATGCCTGGTCTGAGGCAGACATAATTTTTTAAGGAAGAGAATGGGCAATGGATTCCTTCAAATCAATGCACTATACATAGCATCGATTACTAAACATTTCACACTTACAGACATCAATATTTTGAATTTTTCAGTTTAGAATTAAAACATACATGGTGTACCAACAAATTATTCCCTCTAGCCATCAATAGATGTGGTTTTAGATCAATCAAATCCAAGTTGATTGGTATTGGTGATCAAAGTTATAGTTCAAGACCATGCCAATATTAGAAATGACATGCGTTTGTCAGGGTATGTTTGGCAGAGCTCTCAACTTCAACTTCCCCATGAGAAGCTGAGAAGCTCTACCAAACAAGAAAAAATCAACCAGCTTCACATAAGAATCCGAGAAAGTGATTCATGTTTTTTGACTTGCAGTCTGGGAGCTAAAAAAACCTGCTTCTCACCTGATGTAGGGTCGAGAATGCGCCTAGAGGGGGGTGAATAGGCGTTTTACAAAATTCGATCGCTCACTAAACAATTCGCTCTAATCAACCCCTATGTCAAAACCTAGTCAAATATATATGCGGAAGCGATAGATAGGTTTTGACAATTAAAGCCTAAATCAACTAGGCTCACTAATACACTAACTAAATTATGTCTCTAAACTAGAATTGCTAAATTGATCAATCAATTAACACTAAGCAATTCTATTACAATCAAGCAATTGAACAATATACTAGAAATGTAAATACTTGAAAGTAAAAGAGACAAGAGGCAAACGATGTTTTTCCGTGGTGTTCGGAGACTTGTCGGTCTCCCTAGTCCACGCTGAGGCAAGCCCAACCACTTGGACCGGCTCCCGCCGAGCACCGCCTCTTTCCACTAGTCGTGCTTTTTCACGCCGCGAGGCTCAACCCGAACCTTCACAAACTTCGCCGGCTTTCACACCTTGAGAGCTCCAAGACGACGCCACGCCGCCTAGAGTCGGCAACCTCCAAGAGTAATAAGCCGCTCCTCCGCTTGAACTTCACCGAGCACAACGAATGCGCTCCCGATGATCACCTCGTGCAACACATGCACCAAGGCCTCCCTCAAGTGCAACACATGCACAAGAGACTCTCAAATCACTTTCTAATTGCAACACATGCAATTAGTCTCACTCTTTAGCTCAAGAGGCAAATGGAGAAGAGCAACACATGCACATAACTCCTACACAGCACCAACTTCGTGCCCAAGCCCCCAAAGGGCTCTATTTATAGCTCCACAAAGAATACTAGCCGTTTGGGGGCAAAATGGTCGAAATCAGCATTTTCCCGGTCCGACCGGACCTCGGCCGGTCCGACCGGACCTCGGTTGGTCCGACCGGCCCTCTCAGGCCAACGGTCGGAAAACCGACCGTTACACGGCCGGTCCGACCGCACTCCTCCCGGTCGCACCGTGAGTCCGGTCCGACCGGACCTAGGCCAGTCGCACCGCCCTACAACCGAGCCGAAAACTCACTCTTTTGGAAAAATCACACCGCACGGGGGCCGGTCACATCAAGACGCCGGCCGGACCGGACCGGGCCGGTCCAACCGCCTGGCCGGTCCGACGACCAGGGGCCGGTCACACCGCCCCTGACAGACTTAACTCCAATTTTTCCGCGCGATCTCTTTTCCGAAAACCCAAAAACAATTCCTTGAACCATAAGACGATCAACACATGATCATACACACATACAAAACACATTTGCACCAATTTAGATCATGCTCAAAGAATTCCAACTAAATTTGCAAAAGCGCATTTTGCAATCAACTCCAAATCTATTTGCAAAACATATTAAGCAAATCAAACTCGAGTTTATGAGATTAATCCCCCTAGCCATGTGAAGGTCAACACGAGACCCAGTCAACTTGCCAACACCCGTTGCAAGCCCTACTCACATGCTCTCAGGATTTCAGACTCATAAATCTCAGTTTATTTGCACAACGAACTTGCATATAACTCAATAAACACAATTTCATGCTTGAGCACTACTCTTTGCAACACATGCAAAAGTCTAGCTCTAAGCAATATCAGATCAAGGTGCATGAACTCTCTAATTGCAACACATGCAATTCTCTAGTTCCATGCAACACCAAAACCAAACTTCAATTTCACACCAAAATCATTTCAACCATATGAGCTCTCTACTTGCAACACATGCAAGCCTCTAGCTCCATACAAACACACAAACATCAAATCATGCTTGAGCTCTCTCCTTTTGCAACACATGCAAAACTTAGCTCCAAACAATCACAAGATTTTGAAAGATTGTTTTGAACGAAACCAAAACATGAAGCTTCAACATTTGCAACACATGCAAAAGTGAATTTCATGCAAAAGCCAACACATTAGCTTATCCTATTTGCAACACATGCAAATCAAAGCATTATGCGAAAACCAAATATATATGCTCTTCCTCTTTGCAACACATGCAAATCAGAGCATAAACCAACAACAACCAAGCATAAGTTTAACCCATTCGCAACACATGCCAAATGGTTAACCCTCATGCAAAAACCAAATCCAAAGGGTTTGAGCTTGAGTGAACGCGGATTGAGATCACCAACTAGGGGTGCAATCGGATCGGATATTTTCCGACCGACCGGATGTTTTCGGATCGGATTCGGATAATTTTTTCGGATTTTTTTCGGATTCAGATTCGGTTTCGGATACTTTATTTTGGATTCGGATTCGAATTCGGTAGATAACTATCCGTTGGATCGGAATATTCCGAATATTTTTTCGGATATATCCAAATTTATTTGTTCGGATATCCGACCGGTTCTCAGTATATTATCCATTTTAGCCTCCAGCCTCCCGCCAAGACCGCCGAGTGATGCGCCATGGCGCCCGCCCTCACAAGAACCCATCACGCCAGGTGCCCTGCAACTTTTCGTAGCGTGTACTACCCTCGCTATGGGCTCCACCGCCAGGTCCGCTTTTCCTCTGGTGGACTCCACAGCATTAAATTCCAGTCATGAAGATTGAAGCACATGGAATGACTTCAACTCACAGTCACATATCTCCAGCACAAGCCACGTCTGGAGTTCCCAAAGGCAACTTTGCCATTTCCATACAAAGCTACGAGTGCATCTAACCTTCTTAAGTCCTAATGTTTTTCTCGAGTGTGTTGTTCTCATTCTGTGAGTATGTCAGGACTAGGAAGCGCCACTACAAGGCCCAGTAAAACATGTCAACTAGGAGAGAGGAGGGCTGTGTATCTTTACTACTACTTAAAAAGAACGTAATGGTAGCGGTTCATGTCTCTTGTGGTAAGTATTCTCGCGGGATATCCGACAAAAAATTATTTGATACCGTATCGATTTCGCTCCGTATTCGATTCGAATCCGTGACCGATATTATCCGAACCGTATTCGTATCCGGTACTATCCGAATCCGATTTCGAATCCGATAAAAAATATGGTTTAGGATATGGAAAGAGTGATATCCGACCGAATCCGATCCGATTGCATCCCTATCACCAACACATGATGAAGCTCAAGCTAGGAAACAACCCCTCTTAATAGTACGGCGATAAAAACTTTAGACTCAAAGACTACAAAGTCCTTAGCCTATCTAATTATACCTTTGCCGCCGCACGCAAGCAAACCCCTTTGGGGTCTTTGTGATCTTCACTTATACTCCCTCGGGATCATCACTCGATTCTTCTCTTTGTCTTCGGGATCTTCTCTTGACGCCCATCTCTTCATGATGCCGTCTTTATCCCGTTCTCAATCATCTCATCCATCTTTGGACCTAACTTAATCACAACTCATAAAATAGTTAGTCCAAGATGCACGGTTGTCTCAATTATCTCTTACACTCCATTAACACATAATGGATGCCTTTAGATTAATTGAGCACAATCTAAATCAATTTGAATGATTTAAGTATGTCTTAAGTACAATAATGCAACTCATACTTTATTATACTTAAGAGCTATTCATTTGTCCTCGACTAATCAAGGAACACCATTAACACATGATGAAGTGTTCTTTAATGATTAATAAGACAAATGAACTCAATTTAAATTAGCATTAAATTGATATGAGTATATATTAACTACACAAGTTTTCATATACTCATGTTGATGAAAAGTAATAATCCATTATATTGAACTATATGGAAATGATCATTACTCTAAATCATCAACTATAGAATAAACCCCACATGTATATGTGCATAAATATAATTGACTTGAACATAATATGCACATATTCAATTTGATCGTATTAGAGTATATCCTATATTACCATAAGTATACTATGACTAGGCAATCTAAACATATACTCAAAGGATTTAGTTTCTTTGTCTTGATCCTTATATGTATCAATAAAGAATCGACCAATACAAAGAGACTTTCAAATTAAACTACAAACTCCCCCTAAGTGTGTGCATCCATGTAATATATGGATTGGAAAACATGATGCACATTTTGTGGTTAATATAATGGGGATATTCATATTTTAACTTGACTCCAAAGTATGCAACTAATACTAGAATGAATACGCAAACATACCTTGGGTTTTTCATTTTTCAATGCGATGAGACTAATCAAGGATATTCTAAATAAACAAGTTAGTCTCGATATAAGATTTGTCATTAATAACAAAATCACATTAATGGATAATCTCAATATTAGATTTGTCATTAACACCAAAACCATAACTAATGAAGGTTAAACTTACACCTGATTCACAACCTGATTCTCTGGTGGAAGTGATTCATGTTATTAACTATTTCTCAAACAAGAATCGATTCCATAGGAATCAGGAGCTGGAGCTGAAGAATCAAAATCTAAAGCTCTACCAAACAAGCCCTCAATCGGAGGTAAACCTAAGAAAACCTAGGGCATTTACTGAAGAACCATAAGTACATAAAAAAAACAAAGATGAAAACAATGTGTGCTAAGGGCAGCAATAGATGGAGACTTCCTCTGTTCCTCAGCAGGGTAAGCAAAAGAACCGCATCCTATGAAAAATTCATTTCAAGCCGCTGACATGATAATTGATAAAATCAGCCCATGAATATAAATCTATAATCTACTTATTTTCAAGAACAACTACGGCTACATAGTTCAAGTTACTTAAACAATCTAGTCTGCCTATGACTGTTTGAATCTCACTTCCTCTTGGGCAACGTTTTTGTATAAATCATGCCTTTGGAGTGGCATTTTTGTCATGGGCAAATATCCAATTAATTTTTTTGTTATGGTCATGGGTAAACAACGCCAAGAGGATGGCCGGTTGAGGTCGGAGTAATTGGGGAGGGGAGGACTTCAGAGTACAGACGAGAATGACTTTGTTCTTTGTTGCTTAACGAAAAGAGATAACAATGTCGTGCTTACATAGAGGTGACCACCTAACAATCAAATCTATTTGAAATGGAAACTATCTTATCTAATCCAATCTTATCTCTAAAGAAACTGATCCCTAACTTAAAGGAACAGATGTGTGAGCGAGCAGGTTCGGTCGAGCCGGTTTCTTGCAGGCTTGCAGCGAAGAGGTGAGGGCATTTTGGACCACACGAAAATACGGGGCAGTTAAGGGGGTGTATTTGGAGAAAATAGCCTGTAATCCTCTATAATGGCATCCTTCAAAGAAACCTAAGTTGACAGTAGCATAATTCTAAGAGGCAACTGAGGGGTGGCATATATCTAAAGATAGACATTAAGGAGTGGTATATCTCAAATTGCCCCTTAAATAAAAAGCTGATAATACTAAAAACGCCAGTTTTGTCAAAGAAAATGAACCTCTCTTGGTAGCAGAAGTAGCAGTACAGTAAACTGAGAAGTGAACTACGAAGCCCTGGCCGATTCAGTTTCTGACATCCCTATTATTTCGATGTTACATACGTAACCGACAGTAAAAACTGCCCAAGTCTTATGGTCCAGAATGTCGTCTTTGACAGGCAACGCACGAGTCAGTGTGCGTGTACCTGAAGTGACCATTTCCGGTCTCGATGTGACGATGCCGATGTCGACGGGCAAGTTCAGATATGGAACTTCGTCTGATTTTTCTGAGCAGTGTTGCACCACGAGCATCAGGCCGGGGACGGCAGACACGCATGCGCAAGGCATTTCCTTTTCTCTTGTAGGACGACGAAGGCAACGATTACGACTGCCTCTTGCGACTTATCATCATCCCATGGTGAGATTCCACTGAATGTAACCACTATCTAGCCCGATTGGTGCGTATACTAGCAGGCAGCAGCTATGTGAGCTATCCCATCTGTTCTTTTCGTAGCGCTACTACTTTCTTGGTATGGTTGTGACTTGTGGGTAAAAAAATTTCACCTTAATTAAAACAATTGACTGACGATTGTATTCTCAACTAGTCGTTGCGTTGTTTGAGCAGTAGGAGAAGGTATACATACATAGATACATTCATACATGCATCGATCGCCATGGTACTGTTGCGTTGGCAGTTGTTCAGGTCTGATAGGTAGAGAGAGCTTTATGGCCACTAACTAGCAAGCTTTATTGACGCTTAGCGAAAGCTGAGTAGTATGTTTCAACCGACTGAAACCCGTTACAGGCTGGAAAATGAGTTAGGCGGCACGAAAACATCTCCCTGCTGAACCTGCCAAGATCCTCTAGATGCGCTTGAGTTTGAGATGGATCCTTTCCTAGCTCGTATGACAGCAAGCAGTTCAGAGTTCTTTCCCTGCAAGCAGCAGCTTGTCTCTGCCACTTGCAGCCTGAAATGCGTGCCACTGCCACAGAACAGCAACAACCATCCATAAACGTCACTGCAGAAATGCAAAATTGCATATGCAACACTTGTATATTTACTGTCTGTAATTAACTTCTACTATTATTGAGCTAATATCATATACCACCATCGATCACAATTACATCAACACGCAATCTAGCTAATGCAAAGAATGGTCAGATCAAGTCAGTGTAAGTAACAAGGAACAAAAAGAAGAAAAAAATTGTATAAAACTAGAGCATATGGGAGCAGTTGGTTAACCAAACCGGTTAAAGTGATTGATTGCTTGATCAGTGATCACTGCGTTGCTCTGGGCCGCCGCCTCCTGGCGGCGACTATGTACTGGTGAGCTCTGACCAGCTCCTCCCTGAACCGCGCCAGGTCGAGCCGGACGTTCTGCCGATCCAGGTACACCTTCTTGGTCACGTCCCAGCCGCGCTGCGCGACGCCGGCGGGGTCGGTGAGCACGGGGTCGCCGGTCGGGTACTCGCGGGAGAGCGAGCTCTCCTCGGGGAGGATCTTGTAGCCAACGTACCGCAATCCGAGACGCGCCGCGGGCTCGCCGTAGTAGGCCCCGGCAGCCCAGTCCGTGCCCAGGGGCACCACCTGTATGAACACCTTGCCGGGGCGCATGAAGAGGAAGTGGGTCATGGCCGCGCCGTGCACTCCCACCATGGCGTCGCTGACGTTCAGCTCCCGGTATATCTTGCACAGCTCCGTGGTGCGCTCCGGGCGGATCACGCGCACGTCAAAGCCGACGTCCGCGGCCAGCGCGGCCGCGTCCGCCTCGTTCTCGATCACGCGGGAGCCGGTCCTTGACACGATCACAAGCCTCGGCTTGTCTTGAGAGGTGTGCTTCGGAGGCGCGAGCGGGCCGGGGATGGTGGTGGACCTGGTGGCGACGGCGCGGCGCTTGCGAGCGGCGCGGCGTTCGAGGCGCTCGAGGTAGCGGATGCGGTCGCGGTAGGCGTCGTCGAGGAGACTGCGGAAGTCGCGGATGCTCTTGCCCTCGGGGGTCTGCGCGGGGTCCACGGTGAGCTCGCCGTGGATGCGGAGGCCGGCGATCACCTCTGGGAAGCAGTGCACGCGGTGGTCGGCGGTGAAGTCGATGGACGGGAAGACCGAGAGGCGGGAGACGATGTCGCCGTATTTGGTGATCCACCAGTCGTGGTACTCGAGGATGACGAACACCACGCGGCGCCGGAAGTGGCGCGACGTCACGAACAGCGGCAGGATGCCGTCGTTGAACTCGTGGTACACGTTGCCCGTGTACCCGCCCGTGGAGAACAGCACGGCCGGCACGTCATGCCTCACGTCGCAGCGCGCGGCGTCGCCGGGGGACACGCGGCGTAGGCGCACCTCGTCGATGGTCGCCATGACGTTGGCCTCCCACTTGCGCGTGTACGGCCGTATCCTCTCCTCCTCCGCCGTCGAGTTCCCGGACACGAGCTGGAACGACGCGCTCGCCGAGTGCATGCGCACGTCGCCGCGCGCGAAGCAGATGTCCGCGCGCGTGGACGTGCGGTCACAGCAGAGGCTGTCGTTTCCCATCCCGGAGCACGGCGCGGCCATCGAGCTCTGCGCGGCCGCCGCCGTCCCGCCAGCGTCGCTGTGCACGAAGGATAAGAAGGAGATCGGCGCCACGAGGAGCGTGGCAACGGAGAGGAAGGAGAGCAGGAGCAAGCCGAAGAAGCGGCGCAGGCTGAGCGTCCTGGACTGCACCGCCTTGCCGTTCTTGCCGCCGCTGCCGTAGTCGTGGTAGTAGTACATGACGCGGCGGCCGGCGCCCTTGGGCGGCGAGACCTTGCATGCCAGCTCCTGCTCCGGCTCGCCCTTCCTGAACTGTAGGATGTAGATTCTGTGTTGTTGCACCATGTTTGGTGTAGGGACTCTCTTACAGGAGAGAAGGTTTTGGGGGTTTTGGATTGTGATGGAGCGAGGTTAGATCGGGAGAACTATAAATGGCTCTGCAGAAGAGTATAAAAAACTAGTGGCGGTTAGAGGTGGAGCTATGCTATATCAACACAGCCACAGCGCTGATGGAACATTTTTGAGAAATTTGTGGGTCCTTTGATTCCAAGCAAGCATGTAGACAGCAGAATATCTCTATTTATTATGTAACTGTAAGCCTTTAGTCGAAGCCTTATTTTCTACAAAAATTATGTTAGGGTTAGTAGATCAAACACGCACACGCACAAAAGGGAGACAAGATTTACGTGGAAAACCCTTGCGGGAAAAAACCACGGGAGACACAATCTACTATTTAGTTCAAGGATTACAAGTACATGGGGGTGGCTTATATAGCCAATTAGAAATCCGAGATTAGGAAGGAGTCCAAATCTAGAAAGATATGATTTTGAGGAATCCGAGTTTATCTCTAACAAACCTCCCCTTGACTCAAAATCCATAATGAAGTGTCTCCATAAAACCCCGAAGGGCAATTAAGCACCTTGAATGCCCACCAAGTCAAGGCAATGCTTGAACTTGGTATTTGAAAGTGCCTTGGTCAGCATGTCTGCAGGATTATCATCTGTATGTACCTTTTCCACAACAATTTGTTCTTCAGCGACAACATCACGAATAAAGTGGTACTTGATATCAATATGCTTGGTCTTGGCATGATACATATCATTCTTGGTCAAACAAATAGCACTCTGGCTATCACAATAAACAGTAAGAGTATCCTGTTTAATGCCAAGTTCAGAAACCAGACCTTGCAACCAAATAGCTTCCTTAACACCTTCAGTAGCTGAAACATATTCCTTAACACCTTCAGTAGCTCTGATACCACTTGTTAGGGTTAGTAGATCAAACACGCATGCGCACAAAAGGGAGACAAGATTTACGTGGAAAACCCTTGCGGGAAAAAACCACGGGAGACACAATCTACTATTTGGTTCAAGGATTACAAGTACATGGGGGTGGCTTATATAGCCAATTAGAAATCCGAGATTAGGAAGGAGTTCAAGTCTAGAAAGATATGATTTTGAGGAATCCGAGTTTATCTCTAACAAATTAAAACCAGCCGAATTTGCACCCACATCCTTCTAGCATACATCATCACTCTTTAAAACAAATATAGCTAAGAAATTTACGAGGACATGCAAAATTTATAGTGTGTGTCAACCTTATTGCTTGCCTTGCATCACACTGCACAACAATTCATACATGTATGACAAAACATGAAGAATGCCACTGGCTGACCAAGTATCGTAGTGAAGAAGTCCGTCCATCCTTGTGTAAGTTTTGTTGTCGCATTGCTTAATTGCTTTAAAGTGCATAAATCTTCTTGCCTGTCTCGTCGTCCAATTACTCAATTTCAAACAACTCATGTATACGAAGACAGATCATTAGAGATGTCATGGGTGAACCGAATATCATAGTGAAGTCAGTCTATCCCTTGTATTGCCTATGCATATATCTTATAACTTGTCTTGCGTCAGACAGATCAATTTCAAACACCTTAGGGATGCATCTGGATTTGACCAAATATGGTGCTGAAGTCAATCTACCCCTTGTGATGGGTTGCAATGCTAGGCTGGAGGGTGGTTTGAGCATTGGATTAGGTCCATGGGGAGTTTTTTTTTGAGGGGGTTCCAAGCCATCTCTGTTCGATTTGACCAAGCAACCCGCCCATTGCATGTTCTCAAAGGCAACACCATGACGAGAGGGGGAAAAAAAACTTGGGTCCATTCAAAAACAACAAAAATATAGATGAGGATGCATTGGGGGCATAATTCCAGGTCATAATGCAAGTTGTATAGTAGTAATTAAGGTGGATCCTAAGTAACAACACATTAGCATCGCTATAATAAACACTACACTGTACTTGCACAGTTAGATATCTTGAAGAACGGACTTAGTACCATTAAGTAATCTTAATTCACTTGTTCGAGATAAACTTGAGAAAGAAAGAAGCACGCAGATAAGTCGAACCCATGTTTTGCTGGCACCTAACTCTACAAGTACCACCCCCGATGGGCTAATCCCAATCAAGTACTCGTATTGCAGTAAATGCGATGTTACACCTACGCGGATACGCTAGCTGCTTCTCTCTCTCTGCAAAAATATATACTCTCTCCTATCACAAATACATATAGTTTTGTACATTGATATAATTAAAGTTTTAAAACTTATACTATTAATATATTTTTAGTATTTAAATTAGGTACATAAAAACCATATGTGTAAATTTATCTCAAGAATTGCTTTGATAATATTATAATTTTATTGAATTTTATAAATATATTACAATAGAAATTAGAGATCAAAATTGTGTTTCAGCGATCGTATAGACGTAACAATTTGAACCAAGTGACGAAGCACCGTGACATATGGCTTCGAAACGGCGGTCATGAAATGCAACCGATCTTTTGTCCACTTGGTGAGCATTTGACTTGCTAAGTGTCCTGTAATGCGAACTTTGAGAGAGAGAGAGAGAGCAACGGAGTACGCTTTCCGTGAGCTAACTTTCTGATGCAGGCTAATAATGTATCCTATGAAACTGACAAATGAAGTAGCACTCCGTGCCACTTTTTGTTGGATCCAACTAATTAAGCTTCGGCCGAATCTTGTGATCTCTCACAAGACGACGGTCAGTGTTAAATGTTAATCAGTATTTCGTGGTAAAAAATGATGATTCAGTAGTGCCCAAAGAATTGGTTGATCATATAGCTATGCCTACTATATGTTAGGCTGTATTTTGAAAGCAACAAATTTTACATAGTTTTTTTAGAAAAACAGTGCAATTCTTACAATAATCCTGCATTGAAAATGGAGCCTTCATATAGACTGTGGAGATGCATTCTCTAAAAAGAAAAGAGGTGGAAATGTATGCAAAGAGGGGGAGTAAAACTACCCCTTTTTATTTTTAATAAAACTCATATGATGTCAGGAGCAAGGACTTGTAAGGCAATCACCTCATTAGTTAAACACTAGGAGTAGTTGAAATGCAGGGTTGGTACTAACATAGACAAAGCCACAAAGGAAACAACAACATTTTTTCTCCTTTATGTCACCTAAAGTGCTCAAGCAGTTGTTAATCAATATGGTTATCAAAGACCGGGGTTGGTTATGGTCATACGATTGGTTGGTTAATGGTTACCCTGGTTAGGCCACCAAGCAAGCAAGAGACCAATTAAGCTAGCTGGATGTTGCAATGCACCAGAAAACGGCCAAGCTTAAGGACTAAGGGTATGTTTGGTAAGGTTTTAGTTTGTGGATTTAGTGGAGCTGGGTATTCTTAACTCCACCAGATCCGTGGAGCTGGAGCTGTGAGTACATTAAGAGTATTTAGATGGATCTTCTTATTTATATTTTAGATCACAAATATAAACTTAATTCACTTTATTTTAGTCTACAAGTTTTAGATCTCAGAAGAAATTGGGATCTAGAGCTCTACTAAATAGACCCTAAGTGTGTGTACGACGGATGCAGATCAAAGAAGCTTTGCAGTGAAAAGCAGAAAATGACTAGCACAAGAGCCCAATATCATCGCAGTGATCTGACCGCGACTGGCTGTTAGCGTGTCACTGCCCTGTTTGCGTGTGCAGACCGCCGCAAATGCCGTCGCTTTTTACATGGACGGTCGCGAAAAATTCAGGGAAAAAAAACGCTGGAAAAGATTGGTAAAATAGTTCAGCATGCTCTGAGTGACCTACGGTACACGTTTCAGTAATTGTGATCACATTTCCGAAAGCAATGTATCTGCTGCTGCTTCTCCTCCTCCTTTGACAAGTTGACATGCCGTGTGAATGGTTTGTGACGGAGTCGCTGCAAAGCTAGCAAGCATCGACCAAGTATAATTCACTTGGGCCCACATGTCATGATGTCAATGTCTATTCATGGCCATTTCGAGCAAAAAAAATTCGTTCTTACGTGGAGATGGCACTTGTGTTATTTACCTTTAGAGGGGTTCTGGTGTAGTCTCCTCATCTCCGTCTATCATTTTCTTTCTTCCTTTTTCGTTTTCTTCGTTTTCTTTCCAGGTTCGATCGTCATCACATTGTTGGTTCCTGGTTGCTTCTCGAAGTAAAAGCCAGGAGAAAATGGGACTGATTACTAAGATCTGTTGCTTGCGTGCCACTAGATACGGGGGAGCCTTCTGATGCTTCGCGCATTGCTCGTGTTTGTAGGGCTGATTATGGAGTTTAACGTTTTTTAAAAAATAGATATAGTTGATATAAAATTATTTTATTCTTTATTTAAGTGGTTATTTAAATTTAAGCTAAACCAGCCTTATCGGACCAAGCCCTATTAACTTTTTTCACTTAAAATAAATTTATTTTAATTTTAAATTTGTTAACTACTATAATCGATATAATTTTGATTCAAACTCTAAGGGCATATACAATGGTACATATCAGCTGTCTGTAAGATCATGCCACCTAGAATTTTAGGTGATGTGGAGGAGAGAGAAGGAGGAGAGAGAAAGCTGATGTCTACTATTTAATGAGGCGGTCTTATAGACAAATTTTTTATTTTATGTACCATTGTATAGATATCGTTATTTGGATGAGAGAATATTACGCATAACTATATATCGATCCATTGTATGAGTCATTTTTAGTCTTTGTCTATAGATGATGTGGAGATATATTATAGGCATTGTAAATCTATACCATCTGCATATGCCTTAAGGAGATTTTTTTTTCAGCCCTGCTCTTAGCTAGCTCGAGGATCAACTGATCTTACGTTGTCGCCACTCCGGTCCTCACGTACCAACGGGAAAGTTCTATGAAATTTCGTGGGGGGAAGAACACACTGGTAGGATAAATCACACGAGTCACTCACTCACCTACGATAAATCCCTGACTGGCTCGAGTGTTGCACATGTACAAAACCCATACTTCTCTGCTTCACGCTAACGTGACAGTTACAGAATTTCGAAAAAGGAAAACCCTCTTGCAAGCTAGGTTTGTATATGCTAGGGTTGATCATCTCCAGGGAAATAAAAAACCATGTGTGTCGTATACGTCGATCTGGCCTGACTAGCCTCGTGAAATTACACGCGTAAATACTAAGTCGAGCTAGATCAAACTGGACACGGTTCATTTCCGATGCTACAAAAATATTGAGCCTTGTGACACCCTCACTCTCTGGTAACTCTAGACCAAACCCGGCTTTGGCTTGGCCTGGCACTCCTATAGAAAGAAGTATATTAGATTTTTTATCACAGCCCGTGTTTAAAAATCGTCTATGTTAAATCTAATCATAGGCGATTATATAAGCGCAACCGTTAAAATTATTGGTTTCGCTAAGAACTATTTGTAGTAATATTATATCACAGACGGTTCGTGGTTAAAATCGTCTATGATAAACCGTCTGTAATATATACATATCACAAACGGTTCTAACCACAAACCGTCTATGACTCAGACTACCATAAATATTTCGAGGTTCCTCACGCGGACCTTAGCACCAAGCGTGTTTCGCCTCCCCCCAAACCCTAGCTCGGCGTCGTCCTCCTCTCAGCGTCCCCCCGACGACCTCCTCCCCGGCGTGTCCTCCTCCCCTCGAGCTTGTGCTCCGTTTGATTCGGCGAACCCCCTCAAGCCCGTGCTTCATTTTTATCTCTATATCCACCAGATGAACATGTAAGTGCATCAACATAGATTGTGGACGATTTCTTGCTTGGTTTTTTGGTCTCTACTTGCGCTATTTGGTGTAGTGCGGTTAACTAAAATGGAGTTTGATGTGATATTTACTAATGTGTGAGTTATTTGGTGTGGTGCGGAGCAATAATATCTTCTAAGATGATCTTAGTAAGTAGTTCATCTTAATGTATGATATGTGATTTAAAGGATAACTAACTAATCGAGGTGTAGAATTGTGGCGCACTGTAATTATTAACATAGGAAGTTGCGGTAATGAGAAATATTTGTTGACATATGAAGGTGTGGTGATGAGAAATATTTAGGATAAGACTAAATAATTGCACTACATTGTTGGGGGTGGGGGGGGGGGAGTTATAGGTCGTAATGTACTTATTCCAATTGTAATGTCCATGATGAGAAAGAAAGATGCTATTGTAGCTGTTCTGCTGCTGCTGTAGGAGTTGTCCTAGGTTCAGAAATGGATTATGGATTAGACATTTTAGAGCACAATTGACCTTATTTTTTTATCCAAACTGCAACATTTTCAAGTGAACACTTCGATCATCCCTAGTAGTAAATTCCCTGTAAATCTATTTTATACAAAACATTACAATTCTCGTTGCCACTATTTTGATTAGTCCATTATTATGATTTGGTAAGATAGACGATATGAAAAAGTTGTTAGATGGAAAATAAAAATTTGAGGTGGAGATAGAAAACTGAATAGAAAGTCTTAGTTAATCGAAAAGATTTATGAGATAAAAAAAACTAAAAGACATATATCATAAATTACAAGATATTGAATCTCTTAATACGGTACTCATCATTAAGGACTACAAGGTGAATGCAGAGTTAGAAGAAGCCAAAGCTAAGCTTATAGAGGTAATATAAAGATTTTTAGTATTTAATTTGACATGGTTACTAATAATATACCAAGATATCATTTTCACAACAACATGATCGTTTTTGTAGGGATTAAGAGATATAACTAGCAATCAATCGGTTATTTGTGTCAAACAAATAGGCATTGTGCCGAAGTTGCGGAACTTTAGGGAGAATCAAAAAGCCTCTGTTATGAAAGTTATAGCACGTATGATGGCAGATATGAAAAAGCCATAAGGTTTTCTTGTGTTGATATATCAAATAATGTTGATTCTCAATGTATTGTCATTTGACATTATCTTTAGTATGGTATGAACCTTGACACAAATCAATGTGGCAGGTTTTGGCTGGTAAGCATAGGAAACTGCCACATGATACTATTCATGCTCGAACATTGCTCTCAGACAATGTCCAATAGCAAAGTTAAGTACCTCATCGTATGTATGAGAATAAATGTTGATGGATTCCAAGGTAAAATCGAATTTCATCCACAAATCATTTTGAAATTAAGTAGGCGAACTGTAGATAGAATTGGATTTTACCTTATAATCCATCAACATTTGTTCTCATATATATGATAAGATACTTAACTTTGCTAGCTGTTGAACATTTTGTAAGAGGAATGTTTAGAAGATAAACAGTGTCGTGTGGCAGTTCCCTGTGTCTGCTAGCGAAGAACTCCCTAAGACTATCACAGATGGTTTTTAATACAAATCGCCTATGATTGTATTATCATTGATGGTTTTTAGTACTAACCGTCTGTAATAGTTTGGTATCACACATGGTTTTTACCGCAAACCGGCCGTGATGCTCTGTTATATCACTGACATATGGTTGCAGATGGTTTGAAAACCCATCTAAGATGACGATTTTGAACCATTAGCGAAAAGATTTTCTGTAGCTACAAGACGGTTCGAAAACCCATCTAAGATGACGATTTTGAACCATCAGCGAAAAGATTTTCTGTAGCTACAGAAAACGCAACAATTAAACTGTTCTGAATCAATCTGAACATATATATATGCCTTGAACGGTCCAGAGATGTCCGAAGTCAGTGCGCCAACGCTACATCAAACTAATCGCGGTTAGGAGCGCCTGTGAGCCCATTAAACCAACCCGGACGTGACACCAAGCCTTTAATCGGTGCGAGAATGACATGGCATCAACTGGCCAGCCAGAGCTCGCTAGCTCGAGGATAATAAGTGCGTGTATTGATGGTGCCTGATACGGATGCGGGGCCGAAGGATTTGTCACGAGTCGATCGGCACACTGCAACAAAACCAATGATCGTGTCATCATGATGGATCATACATGCACGCCGTTAACCACTTGTTTTCTTTTTCTTATCAGTTATCATCGCCGCTGTAGTGACAAGGCCGGCAACAAGACTTATCAATATCATATGATCAAAAGGCCCTTTTTTCATTGGCAACATATCGTATACACACCGTGCATATTAACTAACAAAAGTCATGAAAAATTCTAAAAAAAATTGTAGACGTACTCCATAGATTGCTCTAACTATGTGTGAAGTTTCAAAATCAAATTCATTATATATCGAGAGTTACAAAAAAAGAGAAAATTCTGACTCTTTAAACTTGTTAGAATTTTCTCTTTTTTATAACTCTTGATATATAATGAATCTGAACCTACAATTTTATACATAGATAGAGTAATCTATGAAGTATATCTACAATTTTTTTCAGAATCTTTCGTGACTTTTGTTAGTTGGTGTGCATGGTGTGTACACGGAAAGACTTGTGTGCACAGGATATGATGCCTTTTTCATTAAAAGAAAACCTCCTGATTTTCGCGGACAAATTAGGCGGCTGGATGAGTCGTGTCATGGAATTCTAGTCCTCCTTGTCAGTGTGTCATGTACAATGGAGAGTCAAGAGTGTCTCTTAGCACATTCTTCTAAGCAAAAAAGATAAGCATGTACAAAGGACATGCACAAGAGTGCTCCTCTCTAATCGCCTAGAGGAAGAGTCGCTCTTCACCAAGAGTCGTCTAGCATTTTTTCCTTTTTGCCACATCAGCCCACCTCATCATTAAATGGCTTTGTACATACCCTTAGGGATAGTTGTTCGTGAGGGCCGATCTTGTTTAAACTTCTCGTTTGCATAACAGTTGGGTGCTGGTTGATTAAACTACTGTGTGCTATAGTGCTAGGCTGCTCGGCGTGCATATCTTGACTCGTGTAATTAAGTACTTGGCATGCAGTATTTAGATACTCGTACGCACCGAAGCAATCAATATATGGTTTCCTTTTATTTTAATTTCTGGGTTGCCAATCAAATAAGAATAATTGGACGTGTATGATTGTGCAATTTGTGCTCCATCTCTCTCTCCTTTTATTTTCATGTCTGATCATACGGGCCTTTTTGGCTTTTGCCTTTCTGGACATCCCTTTGGCTTCGGACATGACTTCTTATTCACCGACCAAATGGTCAATGGCCACTTCACTTCATGTATCGAATGTATTTTCTTATGTATATTATGAAGGATGGAAAGGACAGTTTGGACTTTTGAATATATAAGAATTTCAAGATTTAAGACTTTAATTCCGAGTTCGAGAGTACAATTGAGAGAGACTGCACATATGCTTCTCTCAATGATCACCACATCCAAATTTTAAATAGTCATATCTGGAGCATATGCTTTGCTTAACAGATGCAAACCGTTGCTTAGGCAGCATAAAGCAAGGGGTGGCTTTTAACACTGCAAGCTAGCAGCAGGGAACTTGGTCTGTGAGGCAACGAAAACTAAGGCTTATCCATATGCGTGAAAAATCACAAACAAATAGCAGTTCTAGCGATCCAACATAGACATGCTTCTGACTGAGGTGCGTCGCAACTGGCAAGCAGCTCAGAGCTGAATCATGCATGTTCCAACACGAGGTGACAGAACCGTTCTTGAAACTTGAAATTGTTGCTTCACTTCCTTTCATTATTTCTCGAACTAATTAACCTTTCTTTGCCGCGCACGTTATCAAAGGAAATTTTAAGCATCGTCAGTATTGCACGAAGTGAAATTAAGTTGTGGAGTACGTACTTGCAGGCCCTGTTTGTCCAATCTGTTCTTGAGCGGTTCCAGTTGTCGAATAAACCTCCCTGCCATATTAATTTTGCTGGTGGTCAGAGAGCTGCCCAGATATTTCACTAGAATATATAGATCATGGAGATATCTAAGTACAATTATTACAATAACCATTCCTCCAGGTTGCAGCATGTGGTGTTCATGTGCCATCTATCTGCTGTAGACTGGAAGATAATTGCATGCAAGATGCCACTGTTCCTGCCTGGCATCATGCCGTGCCGGGCGTGGCACGAGCACAATGGGCCGTGAGTTTGGATCGTGTTGTGCCGTAACGGACTAGCCAACCTATCTTGCAGTGCTCCAACTTGTCTTTAGCGAGCTCAAATATGGTCTATTGGCACGCTGTGTCACCTTCGTATCATACCGACTCAAGTTCGATCCATTTGCACTATTATAAGAAGAGAAAAAGCGTCGAAGATGTATGAGGTCAAGGCAGTGGACACAAAACATTGGAGAAAAAGGAACTAAAATTTATTTATTCTCTGCAAAAAGCGTGTCAAGATAATAATTGATCTTTACTTATAGATTCCATTGCGAGCTACTCAGTATTTCAGAAGACAAACTATACGTCTTGCTTTTTATTTTTAGATTCTTTCACACACTTGAAGCGCTCAAATTATCTCATGCTTATTGCATTGTTGAGATAGTTCTTCTTGTTTTATTTATGGACACGGCTACACTACCCTATACCGTCGATATGGAGCTTGACGGTACAGCATCTAACCGTATTGTAGTCCGCCGGCCTCCATTGAACTCATCCAAGATCGCAAAGCGCTCCGCCTCAACCGTATTGTATCTCTAGATCGGCCCCATTTGTATCAATCGATCCGCAAGCTCAGAGTCAATAGTGCTCTTGCCGTCATCTGCAACACTGATGAAATCTATGGTTGGGTGCTTCACGAGCTCTAGAAAACCTAACCAGAGGCACAAATCTTAAGGTATGATCGAGCGCTCAAAATATAACTGTATTTTCAATTAAAAGAGTTGAATAACAAATACAAACCTATTTTCAGATCGTTTTGAGTGCTACTACTGAACGCTATACCGTTGGAATTGATTCCAACGGTATAACAGGTTTCACAGCTAAGTTTCATAGCTAGGTTTCACAGGTAAGTTTCAGAGCTAAGTTTCGCAACTAGGTTTCATATTGTTTCACAGCTATGAAACTTAGCTATGAAACATGTGAAACTTAGCTATGAAACATGTGAAACTTAGCTATGAAACTTAGCTGTGAAACTTAGCTATGGACTAGATGCCAAATGGATTAAATCCGGTTGAACCGATCGGGCTCTCGACTCCTTGACGAGCAAAAAAATGGCTTGTAGATGCCACTTGCTTTGCACTTCTTCTTGTGCGCCGAAGGCAAATGTTCCTTCACATCCTGAAGCTTATTCACATCCGCGATTATTCCTTCTCTAGCGCAAGCTCTCGGGTGAAGACTTCTTCACGTGGAGCGGACGGTATCTCTCGATGACCAACAGAGCGTCGGTCGAAAGGTCGGACGAGCGACGAAGGCGGCCGGACGTCGAACCTGAGGCGCGCTAGCCGCGGAGGGTGAGCAGTGTCGGTGGTCGCCACGGGAAGGTGGGCCGAGCGCGTCAGCCAACCGAGCGAAGCGCTAGCGAATGACCAAAGATGGATTCCTATTCCGTTGATTTCTATTCGTACGGTATACCGTGCGTTAGTTTTTCTCTTTATTTATATTACCAAACTTTTCATAATATTTGTTAAAAAAATATACAAAAACTCGTGTTAAAACTGTCTTGTGACTGTGTCATGCCTGTTGGCCTTGTAGCTTGCTATGCCGGCTCAAACACTCTCCTTCAACACGTACTGTACCGTACCACCCATCTTACCTAACCACTAGGTCCGATACAACCTGATAATCGTGTCATGCTAGATTAGTTTGTACACATACATATCGTGCAATGTCTACCATATCGTGGGCCGGCCATAAACAAACCCATGCCGATGCCCACGACTACTTCGGTGTACTTGTGCTAGCTTGCTTTGGGTTCCAGGACTGCATTACTGGAGCACTTTTGCTGCAAGCAACCGAGTTGGTAGTACTAAAATATCCGCCAAATCATTTGCTGATACATGCTCAGTTGGTTAGTACTAGTGCCAGTGCCATAAGTAATCGAGTCCATGACCATCACATCTGCTCAGCTGCAGCTAAGTAGCAAGCAGCTGCTGGGTGCCCAGGTACTGCTGCAGGTGTGGTAGGGGCAGCCGGGACCGGTAGTTGAGCAGAGCTGATAATAATCCAGTGCTGTACAGCTTGTAGCTGCTGATCCCTGTGACCTTGTGAACTGTGACGATGATATGTCAAGTAGGCAACTGGGTGGCAGTGTAGGATACTAGTACTACTGGCTAGGCTAGTTCATGAATTTGGATGGGCCTAATGGAACCTGATTAGATAAAGCCGGCCTAATGTTGCCATCAGCGAGACCTGTACATGACTCGGAAGAGATTGGATTGCATCAACTGCAAATAATGCATGCTGGGAATCAGAATAATTTAGTGGTTTATTTGGGGTTTTGGGGGTGTTTAAGTTGTTATTAGTATAGAGCAGGAGCTGTTTGGTCCCCAGCATCTGGATTTGTTGGGAGTTTGGGACGGTTGAAACTACCAGGCAGCTTTCTCTGTTCCAGCGGGGGCTACTGGTGCCTGCTGGCAGTACTAGATTATTATTCCCCCATTTAGCAGCCCTTTTGGCATCACGGGGTTTCTGTAACTGTTCAACAGAGC